>VDFB02348464.1:0-34446 GCA_007258455.2 Sequoia sempervirens
AAGAGGTGTCCCCGCGATTAACCCGGCCCAGCGACATTCCGGCGAGCGGGGGCGAGACTAATCCTCTGGGGGGTACGCAACAGCCGGCCAGCCCATACCCCTGGAAAACCCGAGAGCAAGTCGAACCCGAGACCATGAGGAGCCATCCCACAGCCTCAAGCCAACAGCTGCAGGTGCCGGCCTTTTTCAGTGAAGAATTTAATCAGTGATCAAATTGTGAATTTTTCTAAGGGAAAATTTAAAATTTTCTAAGGCAAGTTTGAATAAAATGTGTTTTCGGAATGAATTTCTTCAAATGATGAAGTCGAGATGAGTTGCCTAGATAATTTTGATGGAATTCTTCAGTGATGAATTTTCCAAAGATAATGAAGAGTTGAATTCGAATTCAAGTGACAGAGCTCCGGCTGGTGAGTAAAAATGATGAATTTAAATTAAATTTCTCAAGAGTAAATTCGAAGATGCCAATCAAAGTCAAGTTTCTAGAAGAGCAAGATTCCTGACGTCGGGTGACAAGTGTCAGAAATACCAGAGAGGGAAAATTCGAATTCTTCAAGTGGAGTAGTGGAAGTTAAATGCACTGGCTAAAAATGGCTTCTTCTAGAATTCGATTTTGGCTATAAAATGGAGAGGTCTCTCACTTGTCTTCACAGCTGAAGAAGTCGAACTTGCTCTTAGTAAAACATTGCAGTGAGTTGTTGAAGACTAGAGTTTAAGTGAGTTCGAATTGTGGCTAAGTCTGGAGTTTGCTGAGGCTGCCAGTTGAAGAGGCGCACTTAGAAGTTGTTCAAATCTGCATTTGAAGGAGGGTTGCCTTGAATTGCTGAGAGGTGCCTTTGCTTAAGTAGAAGTGCGCACTTGCTGGTTGGAGAGGAGAAGTTGCTGAAAGCTTGAAAGGTACGAGTGTGGCTGAAGCTTAATTCGTTGCTGAAGTTAAGGTTGCCAGTTGAAAAGGACGCCTAGAAGTGAATTGCTGAATTTTCAAAGTGTGGATTACAAGATTGTTGATTGCTGATATAAAGTGTGAAGTTCGAATTGCTGGTTGACATTGATTAAGAACAGTGAAGCCATCGAAGTCTACTTAGAAATCTGTTCTAAGTGTTGAAGTTCGAGTTTATTGAAGAAGAAGCTGAGGTTTGCAAATAAGAGAGTTATTGCAGCTTCTAGAAGTCGACTGCAGCCCCTATGCAATGTATTATTTTATTTTTATAAACTAAATTGCTGATGAATGTTATTGTTTGCAGATGGCTGAGGCAAGGACGACTGGAAAGGACAATGGTGCCTCCAGGCAAGCTGTGATCAAGAAGCTGAGCAAGACATTCATGCCGGAATCAAAGTTTATTTCGAAGTTGGGCAAGCTGACGGACACTAATTTGGGCTCCGTCAACCTAGAGACCTTCAAGAACAGGCTGTTTGGAATCGGAAGTCATCGGGCTTCGACCACTTCGCACAACATTGTTCGAAGCGGACTATATGCAGCTGCTGGTTTTCCGCCAGCTATTCAATGCTCGGAGCTGATGATGGAGTGTGCTAATTGCTACGAGAAGGAACACCGGTCGATCATGTCACCAGATGGCCAAGTGCTCGCCAACCTTACTCCGGCAGCCATTGGTGAAGCTTTCGGGATCCCGGTGCACAGAAATATGATTTACAAGTCCAGGGAACGAGCTGAGCGTATGTATGCTTCTGCTTTTGAGCGATGCATGGATACAATTAACACCCACTGGATGAGCACTCCTAAGCCTTCTCGAACAAAGTTGCCCAAGCAGATCATAGCGGATGACTTGAAGCAGGAATACTGTGACCTCATCATGATGCTGAGTCGGGTTGGAGGTTGTGCACAGTCATTCATTTTTGAGCCTTGGATGTTTTACTACATCAACCTGGTGCTGGAAGGAAAAGACTGTCAATTGGGCCGAGATGATCAGTGATAATATACATGAGCAGCTCCTAAGCTTGAGGAGGACCAAGACATTTTACATGAGCTCCTACATTGTCTATATGTTGGCATGGATGACGAAGTACAGGGGGATATCTTATAAGGAGCCTGTTGGATGTGGCTCTCATCAGTTCAAAATCCATGAGGCGTGTCCACAGTTGCACCTGTCGAGCACAACTCACTACAAACGTGTCAACGATTCTTTCACCATGTACATCACGAGATTGCTTCAGGAGCGATTACAACATAGAATCTCGAGGGATGCCCAAGAGCTAATTGAGAGGTATGGGTGTTGGTTCATACAGTTTCCGAGGTTTTCTTACATTAGGCTGCAAGGTTTCTCATCATACCCATATAGGCTGCCTAAATACCCAACAGATAGAATATTGATGCTAGAGATATCTAGGCAATTGCTTGCCTTTGATAAAATTCAAAAGAAGAAAAAGAAGGGAGGAATAGAGTTTCCAATTGTCATGGGCAACTCGGATGAGGTGTGTCCCTCGATACAGGCAGCGAGAGAGGCTGAAAGTGAACTTCAATTTTATCATTTCTCATACCACACTAGCCGACAACACTACGACCCACATCATAACATCAAATGGGTACTGTCAGAGGAGTTTAAACATAAGGCCACCATTGAGGATTATTGGGCTGATGCAGTTGATGAGATTGAGATAAGGAAAAGGATGTTCTCTCGGTTGCCGATTACTTTGATCAGGGAGTGTGAAGTTGTGCCGGTTCCAGACCAGGTGAACGAGGATATGGATGTTGTCCATCCTGATTATGCAGCAGTTAGAGATACTCCACTTCCACCTCCAGATTGGTCAGAGCCTGAGATTGCTGATTTGGACACACTTTCTATTCCTGTCCTGACATTCACTAGAGCTTGGGTTGATAGGCGAGTAAGCAGGTTGAAAATGGAGTCAATTACTTTGACTTACAATATGATGGGAGATCATGGGCGCCCTGCTGAAACAGATTACAAAGAGGTCGAGTCAGGAAAGAAGGAATAGTTGACGAGGAGCCTACTTTCGGCCCGAGCCTCCCACGAGTCACGGTGCTTGGCAACACCTGCCACTTGGAACCGTTCTCTCCAAGCATCACCGAGAGGTCTCTTTATTTGCTGATGGAGAGAATGCATTGAATCAGTGCGGTGATACGGGATGATATTGACCTCCGCAGGAAGGAGAGAAGTCGGTTGGCAGGCGTCAAGCGCGCACAATTAGGAGGTTGTCAGCCCGAGAAGGGCGATGAGGACTATTAACGACCCTCCGGTTTGGCCCGAGGAGTTAGAGGCTATGAATGATGATGATGATATAGTGTCGATACTACGTGACTTGAGGGCGATGAGCCGCCCGAGTATTGAAGAGGTCGAGCAAGTTAGAAATGAAACCGCAGGAACAACTGACCCTTTGATGCCTCTGATACGATGTACACGATTGGCAAAGGCGAGAATGAGAAGGAGCCCGAGATTGATCCAGCGGTTAAGTAAGGAGGAGAGTTTACAGACCAGGATGATTACACCTCCATAGAAAGAAGAAGAAAGCAAGAAAGTTTTCAAAGATATCCACTGAAGAGGATGGTTCACGTACCCTTCATGTAGCTGTGCCACGAGTTGAGTGTGACCGAAATGAGGCAGTGCCTGAGAATTATGTGGTCACGACTCTAGATTTGGGACGCCCTACTGGTGCGCAGATTGTAGAGGAGTGTGATAACTCCTTCCTTGCCCTCAAAGATAGATTATTCAAGAAAGAAGGGAAATATAAGAAGTTGAAAAGAGAACACAAGGCCTTAGTTGGATATGTACAGCAGTTGTCTCGTTCTCGAGGGCAGGATATTCCAGTGATAGAGCCTCCAGCGGAGATACCTAGAGAGTCGATCAGCGGCTTGATGGAGTTGGGAAAAATGGCACAGGAGGCAGATAAGTGGGTCACAGGGGTTCGTGTTGAGACGGAGAAGTTTATGGAGGACCTTGCTTCTGCTTTTCAGCAGGCCTCTAGTATTTTGACACGGATGGATGTAGTGGATCATGCTTGGGGCGACGCTTCTATCTATCAGAGCAAAGTTATTCAGCGTCTTGAGGTATTGAGGCATGTGCCATTGCGATTGCTGATTGATGGAGGTGTCATTCAGGAGAATGACAGGTATGACTTCTCTAGGTGGTATTCTTCGGCTATCACGGGGCGTGGTTTCTTCGATGCGGCACAGGCAGATTCAGCTAGGGTACATAAAGCTATGGCCAATATCATAGATGGAGTTCAGAATACTTTTGAGGCCATATTTGCTAGGCGGCTGAATCCAGAGGAGGTAAACGTTGATAATTTGAGGGGTTTGCTGGTGCCTTTCTTTGCAGATGTTAAGACCTTTGTACAAGATGATTTCGAGAATACTTCTACTTTCTCCACCTTGATCCAGAACACGCAGGACTCCTTGATTGCTTGGAGAAAATCTTGTGCAAGGCATGAGCATTCAGTCACAGTATTGGAGTTTCAGCTAGATTGTGTTCCACCGATTTCAGTTCAGGAAGTTGAGGCTGTACTTGGCAGATTTGTTGAGTTGGCAGTCAGAGAGAAGGCAAGTGGGAATGCACTACTGGACGAGGATCTTCTAGAAGACTGAATATGGGCATTTATTACATTTACTATTTTGGGAGTGAGTGGGAATCTTTGATTCATTTAATGTACCACTCCCTATTCTGGTAGTTTTTAGGGTTAGGGCTGAGGTGGCACGATTCTGGCCACTCTATTAATTGTAACCCTAGCCGTCTTTTGGGACTTGGCTAGCTATATAAAGGGGGAGTCCCCCTCATTTGTAATTCATTAGAGATTGGACATTAGCATTAGAGCCAGAGCTAGAGAGTAGAGCATAGTAGGTCATTTTGCTTAGCATAGTGTGGAAGAGAAAGAAAGTTTTCCCTTTGAAAACTTTTGAGGAGATTGTTGTGTAACACTTTTTATGATAATTGATCTTTTCATTGATGGTGGAATTCGTCTTGTCATGAATAGCTAGCAAGGTCTCTTCTTCCTTTCGAATCCAAGTAGCTTAATTTGATGCAAGTAGTTTACTTTGATGTGTGGTGTTTTATTGAGATAGCTTCGCTTTACTCCATACCACTAGCAGCTTGTTGATGATAAGCTTGCCTTGCGTGGTCGACTGGAAATCATCTTGAGTTTAACTTCAATTGTGATTGGTATGCTTATATGCGTCGTTGTGATGGTGTATGCATGTTGAATCATAATTTGAACATCTTTTGTTATCCCTTTGAAGATTGCACCGATTTTACTGAGGCTGTCCGACGTGAGGCTAGGTGAAATCTGGTTGAAGTCTATTGAAACGAAGCCCCACATATCCTGCATTTAGAGTAGAATATAAGTTTCTTAGGCCTTATACTCTTTTACTTTCCGTATATTTCTGAGTAATTTTTAGAAAAACGAACCACATTGCCAAATCATACGCACAAGAATCCCTTCAAATCATATATCAGCTGCTAACTGTGAGAAGTCTGAACAATTGCGTAAGTCCCCTCGTAAGAACACAGCAAAACACATCAACCAAACTGAGCCTATTCGCATTTAAGGAACCTTGGAGTTGAAAACATGATCTTACTCGCAATCTTAGCATGTTGAATACTTTGTTCAAGAGGGAATAGGGTATCCGTTGGGAAACTTTGTTTCACTGTTTGGTGCGGTCACGAAAAACACATCAACACGCCAAACATAGCACTACTCGAAATAGCACTTACTAAAAATAGCATACTGCTAAAAATAGTAAGTGGTCCCAAACTCATTTTAACCACACTCCGAGCAAACGTCGTAACTTACTAAAAATAGTAAGTTTGGAAAAGTCCTTCAATGTAGACACATGTCACACCATTCTAACGCTCTTTGAAAACCCAAAAAGACCCATAAACCACTCTACAAAACCATTGCATGCAAAGCCTTGAAAACACCAAAGAAACCTCCAAGCAACTGAAAACCCTAATTTCACCTTTGGCAAGCCTATGAGAATCCGGGATATGCTAACGAGACCAAAATTGACAACTGCTAAGAAGGGGACATTACAGTCTGCCCTCCTCAAGATTGCTTGTCCTCAAACAACCACAAGTCTGGATGCTGCAAAATATGCTCTCCTTCCCAAGTAACATTCTCAATTGGCAAGTTCGTCCATTTCACCAAATACTCTTTGATTGTTCTTCTCCACAAAGAGAACTCTCTAACATCAATGATCTCCTTAGGAATCAACACCAACTGTCCTTCTTCATCCAATGGAGGTAACTCTAATGTAGCAACAACATTGTGCCCAAGCGCCTTCTTGAAGCGTGACACATGAAAGACATTGTGTACTTTGCTACTTGTTGGTAGCTCTAGCTCATAAGCCAATTCACCGATCTGCTTGATGACTTTGGAAGGGCCATAGAAACGTGGCTTGAGCTTTTCTACTCCACTCTTCTTAAGAGTAGATTGTCCGTAGGGCTGAAGCCTCAAATAGACCTGAAGAGCACAAAAGATTTACTGAGAGGGGGGAAGGGGGGTGAATCAGTAAATCAATCACAAACTTTTATTTCTTAATCTTTTTCAAACTTATTACAATCAACTTTTTGATATGAATCAATTTCCCCAAGTTGACACAACTTTATTGAAATAATATTTTTTCAAAGTAGGCACCAACCTACAGATTTACAAAAGGATGATTTAGTAGAGTGTAATCTACAAGGAACACCTAGACCTTTACAAATTTAGTAGGCACCTACCTACAAGGAGCACCTACCCCTAGTGCAAAGTATCAAACCTTGACTTGATGGATGTAAGACTGCCTTCAATCTGATCTGCACAAACCCACTCTCCAATCTGCTCTATGTGATAAATGATAGCACTCTAAGCCCACACAAGGAGATGGGAATCTTAGACTGATCTGCTAATCTTCAAAAAACAACCACACAAAATTCTGATTTGAAAATCAAGTACATATAATTTTCTCAAGGATTGCCACTCTTGATGAAGCACCATTTCAACATAACTCTTCCTTTTCAAACTTCATTCATACTCCTTCACTTATTTAATCGATCTTCTTCATTTTATTTAATCTTCTATCTACAGAATTATTAATTAATTCGGCCTTTTGGACACAGGTTGCTTTTCTTGACTTTGACTCCTTTAAAAAAGACGTCTTTTGCTAACAAATTGTGCGCCTTTTGAAGACTGATTATAAGAGTGTTAATATAAATGTTTTTCTTTAAACTTGAAGATGCGTCTCTTCCTGAAGACATATTTCTTTACAAATCGTACACACCTGTTAGAGTTTTGTCTTTTATTTGATTTATCAACAGCCGCGTTTTTTGAAAGCATTTCTTTTGTCTTGATTTGTTTCATGAAAAGGCATCTCTTGCTAAAGAGATACACGTACGGGTCTAACCCGTGTTGATTTGTTTGCTCTAAACAAATGTTTTAGTTTATTTTTCATACGTCCACCATTTAGTTTTGAATCAAATTTCGATTAGAATACTTTGCTTCAGATTAGACGATGCCATGATGAATGCTTTCAACTTCATTCCTCAGACTTTGATTTGAAATAATGTTCCTTTACACAATTTTCGACCTGTAGATGATAAACATCAGATTTATCTTAAATTTCAATCTGAACTTGCTCCACCGTGATTTTCCTTTATTAAGCTCATTAATGATTTATTTCAATTTCCAATAATCTAGCATTTGTCAGAAACTGTGGGTTTAGGTCTTCTGTAGCTAGTGTTGGAGTCTGTATGACATGAGTCTAGTACTACATATCTATCTTTGCCTAGCTTCCTTGCACTCATATAGTTGTGAGCTTCTCACAGTAAGGTACAGCCTCAGAGTACTTAGCCAAGAGTCCAACACAAACAGAAATATCGGGTAATGTCAAGCATAGATGTTCAATTGCCCCTCACAAGGATGAGATCTCCGACATAAATGAAATTAAAAACAATCTTGGTAAGGATCCAAGACAATCTAAGATGTTAGATAATTCAAGTGCTGATAATCAAACTGGCCCTCCAAATTATTTTGATCTATTTCATCCAAATTAAATCAAGTTCTTTGTTTGACATCAATGACAATCCTTCTAACAATCTCCCCCTTTGTCATTGATGGCAACCTCTTCAAAGGCAACATTTGATCCTCTGTTTGCTCCCCCTGTGTCCAATTTCTCCCCCTTTGACATCAATGGCAAGGGGTCTTCTAACAATATTTCAGCTCCATGAAGCTACAAGATTTTGTGCGTAGCTCCCCCTGAATACATGCATCCATCAATTAATTTGATGGATGTGGAATAACTCTCAATTTGTCCCTTAGATATTCAAATGTATCTCTTGGAAGTGGTTTAGTAAATATATCAGCAGTTTGCTCTTTTGTAGTTATGTATTCTAAACACACTTGTCCTTCTCCTACTTGTTCTCTCAAAAAGTGATACTTAATAGGGATGTGCTTGGTTCTTGAGTGCATCACTGGATTCTTGGAGATATTGATTGCACTAGTATTATCACAATAGATAGTGCAGGGATGATCATACTCCACCTTGATGTCTTTTAAAGTTTGCCTCATCCACAAAAGTTGAGTGCAACATGCTGCTGCTGCAATATATTCAGCTTCTGCTGTAGATAGAGAGACTGATTCTTGTTTTTTGCTCATCCAAGACACTAGATTTCCTCCAAGAAAAAAAGCTCCTCCACTTGTACTTTTTCTATCATCCACATTACCAGCCCAATCAGCATCTGTGAATGCTTCAAGGGTGAAATCATTGCTACTAGGGTACCATAGACCATATTCCATTGTGCCTTTCAAATACTTGAATATACGCTTTACTGCATGAACATGTGTTTCTTTTGGTGCTGCTTGAAATCTTGCCACAACTCCAACAGCTTGCATTATGTCTGGTCTTGTAGAGGTTAGATACAACAAACTCCCAATCATTGATCTATATAGTGTTTGATTCACTTCTTGGGATTCATCATCTTTGCTTAGTTTGCAACTTGTAACCATGGGAGTGCTCACAGGATTGCAATCTTCCATCCTAAACCTTTTTAACATTTCTTTCACATATTTGGCTTGGGAGATGAAAATACCTTTGCTTGATTGTGAAATTTGCAGCCCAAGGAAGAAGGATAATTCTCCCAACATTGACATCTCAAGCTCTTTTTGCATACATGATAAAAATTCTTTGCACATTTTGTCCTTGTCTCCACCAAAAATGATGTCATCTACATACACCACCACAATCAATAAATGTCCATCCTCTTCTTTGATGTATAGATTGCTATCTACATCTCCTCTTTTGAAACCTTGCTCTTTGAGATACTTGTCAAGTCTAGAATACCAAGCTCTAGGAGCTTGTTTAAGCCCATAGAGAGCTTTCTTTAACTTGCACACATAATCCTTGTCTTCTGATAATAGGAAGCCTTCGGGTTGTTCAATATAAACTTCCTCCTCTAGATCTCCATTAAGAAAAGCAGATTTGACGTCCATTTGATACACCTTAAACTTCTTGTGACTTGCATAGGATAAAAACATTCTAATTGCTTCAATCCTTGCAACTGGTGCGAATGTTTCCTCAAAATCTACTCCTTCAACTTGTGCATAGCCCTTGCACACTAACCTTGCTTTGTTCCTTGTGACTTGACCATCTTCATTTAATTTGTTTCTAAAAACCCATTTTGTGCCAATTACATTCTTATCTTTTGGTCTTGGGACAAGTTCCCAAGTTTCATTTTTCTCTATTTGATCCAATTCTTCATTCATTGCACCAATCCAACATTTGTCTTTGCTTGCTTCTTCAAAAGTTTTGGGCTCAACTTGAGATAGGAATGCTGCATGACAATCTTCATTGTAATTCACCATTTTCCTTGTAGATCTACATCTATCTTGAAGAATCAAATCTTCAGGATGGTTCTTTTGAACAAACTTGGAAGGTGTCTTTGGTGTCTTCATGGGAGTCTTTTGTGAAGATTCTTCTTCCTTTGCCTCTTCCTCCTTTTCTTCCTCTTGGGAATCCTCATCCTCTTTGTCTTCATCATTCATAGTTTGAACATGGTGATCACTTTGTCCAACTTCTTTGAATTGCTTTCCTTCATCAATTCTTACATTAGCACTTTCAACAATTTTGTGAGTTCTTTTGTTGTAGCATTTATATGCCTTACTTTTTGATGAGTAGCCAAGAAAGATTCCCTCATCTGCTCTTGTGTCAAATTTGCTCAAATCTTCTTCATCTCTTCTAATGTAGCAAGTGCTTCCAAAAATTTTGAAGTACTTGACAGTTGTTGGTCTACCTTTCCAAAGTTCATATGGTGTCTTCTCATTGTTCACTCTTATTTGTGCACGATTCAAGATGTAAACTGCTGTATGAATTTGTAACGACCCAATTCTGCGTAAATTAAAAACTTTCCAATTCCCACTTAAAACATGTAAAAGTAACATATAACAAAGTTAACACAATAAAATTTCTTCCTTTTATTGATAAACACGTACAAATTACAATATGTTTCCTCATGAATTTCATTTTCATTGCAAATATAAACCAGAGTTAAAAAGTAATACAGTTACATACATAGCTCGTAAGCTTTTGCACAAATAGAAGTAAGAAGGTCTAGGAGTTCGTCCTTTCAAATCTTGGTACATCGGCCGCTTTGTTGTGGAGGAGAAACATCACTCGGGCGCTTTTCCGCCAACCACGGACTTATAATGCGGTCCCCCGCACGATCATTTTGCAATGAACGACCCTCCCTTTGAAGAAGAGATTGGTAGGGTATCCTTTAACAATTACCAACTGAGCATAGTGCTGTGTCCTACTCAACTAGAACCTTGCTATTTCACAATCTCGATCTAGTACTCGGATCACAATGAACTGACAGTGTAGTCTCAACTATCTCACATCTAGGTGGATGTCGTACCTTTCACTACTTTGGCCAAAGTATTCTCATTCAGTACTTCGAATGAAGGTCATCTATCATAAACACTACTCAGGGCCGATTTGTCTTAAGGCTTCCTTACTCTACGCATAGGTTTGTCCTTCAATGGGTGAAACTGTCATCCCAGACATCCTACAATCACACGAACCTACTAGAAATGAAAACAGTATTCAAGTATCTTGTATCAATCCTCCTAACTAGGAATTCTTTATCCTAGGAGTACTTAACTTGTCTCAGTTATCCTAATAACTTAAGCTAAAAGACTTCACTTGATTCTGCCATCATTTCGATCCTAGTAGATAATAAGTACATCTATGTATTCTCCATATATAGAGATCATACACAACATGCAATAACCATTCAAAATGCATTATAAATCCTCTCCTATCTATTTCACATGATTTCCCTTTTATTCATAAATAAACACTTCCCTTAAATTCTTTCACATGAAACCCCTTATTTAAATTCACTTTTAAGCATAACTTATAAATATACCCTTTGAAAATGCATCCAAGAATTTTACTTTCCAGACTTGCACACACAGCAAATAGAAAACACTTTAATCAGATTAAAAATCATAAATGATAAAGGTTTCATGCCTGGTTGTAAGCTTCCTCTCTTATTTGTTGTTCCAGTCCTTCTCCCAATAAAGCTCTCAGTTTTGAATGATTTTATGCTCAAAAGACTTCTCAAATGTCACAGGAATGTAAATACTCACAGGAGATATAAATGCTCAGAAAATAGGAACTCTCAGCTTAATTTGGGATTTTCACAGTTAAAGGCAATTGCTGGTAAATTTCACTGTATTTTTCTACTCAGCAAAACAGAAATAGAAACCAAATAATGAAATGGATATGAGGGTTTGATGAAACTACTAAACTTGGATTGCTCAAATCATGAAACATTGAATGGCTGGGCGTCCATTTATAGGCCCGAAATGCAACGAAATCCACTAAAGGAGGCATGATAATTGACAGCAAAGTGCCCAGAAAATGTTAATGATATACTTGGCGCATTTCTAACACTCTTGTCATCAAGATTGAGGATGATTCGACCAGTTTGTTGACAGCAAAACAAGAACTTTTCAACTCTGCAAACAAAAACGCCACCTACAGGCACGTTTTGCTGCCAGGCGTATAAACTCAACATGATTTTATTGCTGCATTCTAGGTCAAGCTTCAAATCGATACAACACAGAAGTTCATTGCTATTTTCATGGTTTCGGGCTTTGAAAACTTCTTCCTCCATTTCCAGCTGCGCAAGAGCTTCCGCCATTTCACGGGAAAGTTCATTTTTATTTTCTTTCATTTTTCTAAAGTTCGAACTTTTCAAATATTTCCTTAAATGAAGTTTGTTTCTTTTTCAAATGTATTTTGTTTATATGTTAAATACTTCATACGACTACCTTTTAACATTTAAACTTCCACACTTTACAAATTGCGAATTTCATCCTTCTAAATATATGAATAAAGTGCCATTATAAACTTTGTTTTCAACATATATAAACATATATAAATTTAACTTTTTTCATTTCTCCAAAAGATATATAATATATATATTTATATATTTAACTCATTAAATATATATATTTATATATTTAACTCTATTCATTTTCCAAATGATATATAATATATATATTTAATTTTATTATATTTAATATATTTATAATATAGTTTTAATCTACATTATATATATCTATGTATATATATCAAGTTTAAAATAAACTTATATACATAAATGCATATCCTGTAAAAACTATATTATATATAATACTAAATATATAATTATATTTAATAATATACATATATACCCGTATACATTTTTATTTTTCAAAGTACGTATACTGCGAGCCAGTCAGCATACTTTCATTATACGTACCCATGTATATGTGTATATAGGTGTATTATTAAATTCAAAGGCTGAAATATTCCGAGCCAAATTTTTTGATTTTAACAAATTGCAAATTACAAATTACAATCAACGCACCCGTTAAGGTTAGAAGATAAACCCAAACGTGCAAAAGCAACTCTAACCAGAATGTACACCAGGATCCCGATGTGGGCAAGGTGTGAGCATTGGTCAGAGGATCTGAAACAAAATGCTTATGCTGTAACTCTAACCAAGAATGGCGCCGATGATGGCGAGCATATGGTCAGAGGATCTTCTATTCTAATTGTTGGAAAGGAACTCAACACCAAGTATGTGCTACCCAATCCAGAATGGAGTGAGGGGCGACCATATGGCGGAGTGATTACAAATAACAATGCTTGAAAATAAATGCTGAAAGCTGAAACTACTCAACACCCAGAATGTGCTTGCTCACCCAGAATGGGAAGTAGCTACCATAGGGCGGAGATAAATTTATTACAAACAACTTTAATGAAAGAGAGCGTTACATATCAGAATTGAGCAATAATGAAAGTGACTGCCAGTACTACTGTCAGTTTACAAAATAAGGATCAATCGCCTGCCAATATCTTAAGAATTTGGATGATTAGCATTACATCATAGAGAACATTCCCGATCTTGAATAAAGATGCCAAACAATAATATCCTCAATGATCAAGATACTAATTCCTGATTTTTGTTACAAATCTGCACTTTTAATGAGTAAACAGCAGTCTATGAAACCACTCAAATGTTCATAACTCTCATCTGAATCAACGGATTGACTTAAAACAAAATGCAATACTCCTTAAGAAGGATGGCGCCAAAACTAAGACTCAGAAATCAAACCAAACAGCCTCATATTATTTATGCACAGATCTCAATGCAAACAGCAAGAGGTACGGCTTTAGGAAAGGGCGATTTGCTCTAGAAAATAAATGCAAGCTCTAAAAAATCTGCAAACTGGAGAAGTATGGCGCCTAAAGCCTACAATGAGGATGGGTTAATACCCAGATGCAATCTTTTTGTCTTTTTTGATTTATGATTACAAAAACGAATCTGCTGTAGCAAATAATGAAATGGCATGAAAAACTCTAATATGCAAAACTGAAACAAGGAAGCTACAAGCTGATTACAATGCACTAATCTCAAAGCAAACTCACAAACTAGACTAAATCACCACTAGTCGCTGTATTGCAAGCAAGAAGCGATGCCCGAGCTAGGAGGCCTTCATTCCTCGAAGCAATCCCAAAGCCAATCCGGCAGCATAACATTCCTGTAGATCAAAGATAATCAAATGATGAACCAAGTCTTCCTTTTATAATTTCCTGTTGACTTCTCGAAACCCTAAACTCTTCTTCAAGTCAAAACCCTAATCCCCTTCAAGAAATGGCGTCCTTTTCCTTCAAGCTCAATATTGACCTTTTTAATTAAATTCAATATTTTAATAATGGCGTCCACTTTAGAGCTTGGTTTGACTTTAGAAAATTATGAAATAATCCTTTATGAAGGCGCCACCCTCAAGAGACCACTTTTCAAAACAACTTGAAGTCAACAGACTAGGCCAAGGGGTCAACGTTATAATATAATATTAAAACGTGACTTTAATTAAATATCTCAACTTATCTCTCCAATTGTGCCCCGAAGCCATACAAGAGCAAGTCAACAGATCAAACTGAATCAGAGAGTCAACCATGCCGAACTCAATAGGAATACTGCCAAAAATAGAATTTACTAAAAATAGTAAATTCCAGAAAATGCTCAGAATGCCGAAATGAACATACCACTGCGAAGCTCTCTGAAAACCCAGAAAGAATCCGCCATTGAATCCACCAACTCAGAGCAAAGACATCCTTAAAAATAGGAAACCCTAATTTTACCTTCCGACTAGCCTTCGGGTTTCCAGAAAAAGGCCAACGGTCACTGGAAAGGTCAGGTTCGAGAAGGGGACATTACAATCCGCCCTTCCCAAAATTGCTTGTCCTCAAGCAATACCACCACAACTCCAGAAATTTTAAAACTAAACCATACGCCACAAGTATGATCCCTGGTTCCCAAACCCATCGCAGGAAGGACCCACCATGCCGATGCTGCTCCACTCTGATCACATCCGTGAAATCATCATGCCTATGCTGCACTAACCTTCCTTGTAACCCCAAAGTGTTACCCTCCATGATACTCAAACTGAAAGATCTTAAAGGAGGGGAATCAAAATCATGCAACATCTCATGTCCACGATCCCCCGAATTAACAGTATCAACCATACTACTGTCAATCACAATTCTAAGCAATAGGAAAGATAGTCTACTCAAATCAAAATCGAACTCCTCAGCATACCTCCACATGGTAACAAACGGAACCATGACTGCAAGTGTGACCTCTACAAATCTTCTTGCAAGGAGGAAAGCAATCCTTTGCAAGAGCTCAACGAACTCATACTCATGTCTCCGCATGAAGCTACTATGCCTCATCTGAATTATACTGACACCACCATGAAGACTACAGAAAACAATCATAGTTCCAGCCCCATGAGTCTCAGAATGGTGAACCAAAGCAGGTGAGAGACTGCTGTCCTGAATCAATACTGAGAGTAAACTGTCAAGGTTTACATCACCAACCATCATAAGATGAATTTGGAGAGTAGGAAAGGCGTGAAGGAACGAATAATTGCTGCTGATCAAGGCTGGGATCAGCGTAGTGCAATCTGATTCTAGAGTCCCACACAAGGGAAAACAACAACACCATTCAAAATCCCAAGCGTGAGCATGTGAGATGACCATCGAGCTGCAAGGTGACACCTCCAAAGTGGTTGGAAAACACGCTAGATCCATCTCCATGAAAAAACTACCACTTCTTTGATCAGGAGCGATGAACCAACTCTCCTGAATGCGAGAAACGCAACCTGTAAGGTGGCTGGTCTGCCTCCAACCAGCAAGCTCGTGTCTCAAAATCTGCCCTTGTCTGAGCTGAAAGTCACTTCCAAGAACTACCGATCGTTGATCTCTCCATCCCATATTCAAAATCTCTCTCCAATCCATTTGTTGATGAACAAATGGAACCATCAAGAAGCTGCTAAAGAAGGGAACAACACCAAAAAGTCTAAAAATTTGATTCTTATTCCTCCATAAATTCTTCTTTCCAAAAACGGTATGCTCCATCAACCCATGTTGAGAATCCCAAGCTTGGATACCCAACTGAAAATAATCTCCAACACTCCGGCAAGAAAACATAGCACATCTCTGAGTGTTGGTCAAAATCAAGTGCATACTTGTAAAATTGGCATTCCCTCTGATGAACCTCTGAAACCTATCCATGAAAGCTTCAGGAACACTGGAGCATGAAACATAAGATGACTTCAAATTCAACTCCCAGAACAAACTAGCATCACTCAACCCAAGGAATGGATTGACAAGAGTGCAATCACCATATTTTGGTCCATTTTCCAAGGTGAAGACTGCATCCTCAATCCCTCTTAAGCATTCTTGATCAAACAATCTTCTTGGAAGATTACCAATTTCAAGGAGCGAAGCTCCCTCATGTTCGGCTTGCAAATCTTCAATAAGCTGAAAATCATATTCCATATTGTGTCGAGAAACTTCATCAGGATCCCATTTCATGCTATTATCAATTGATGTTTCATCTTCCATCACAAAAAGAGGATTATCATAAGTTTCCTCAACACCCACTTCAAAGAGAGGATTGTCATAAACGTGAAAGTCATCCTTTTCATCTTGCTGCTCCAAACCAGCACATGCAACTTCTGATTTTCCTGAGACACTTTCAAGTTCAAACTCCTCTTGAAGACTATCAAGCTCCTCAATTACTTGTTTGATTTCTTCAACTCTTTGTGCATTCTCTTGTTCCTTAGAAAGTTTGAGATCAACAAGCTGATCTTCTACCTCCATTAATGCTACTTGAGTTTCTTCTAACATAGCCTTTGTTGATTCAAGCTCATAAGTAAGCTCATCAACCTTTCTCTCTTTTCCTTGGAAAGCACTGAAGGTCTTCTTTGCAAGTTCAATGGCATGATCCCGATCTTCAATCAAGTGTATGTAATCAGATTTCAATGTCTCCAAAGAGTCTCTGATAAGTTGCAAATTGGGAAGAGCAACTTCATCTTTCACTCCTCTTTGTCTCTCTTCAAGCTGAGCCTCCCAAATAAGCCCTTCAATCAGACTATGTGTGCGATCAAATCTAGATAGAGCTCGCACTTCATCTTCAACGGACACCTCAGGTTGGCCTTCACTCTCATAAGAATGCGAAGATGGTGAATTGCTGATAGGCTGCAACTGAAAATCAGAACTTCGTTTCACGCTTTTGCTGCCCTCATTGTTGGTCCAACATTCTTGTATTTCACCACCAACTAGTGGAGAATGCTCAATGTCTTGGAAAGCATCACACTCCACTAAGCCTTCAACTCGTTGATTGCAATCAGCTTCATGCCTTGATAAATCAGATTTGTGTTTGGTAATTCCTCCAAACCTTTCATCTTCAAGAGCCATATGGCCCTCAAACTCTGTTTCCTCTTCCATGTTACTTTGATCAAACTTGAAAGCAGCCCCAAACTTAAGCATATTAACACCATTGTCTGCTGATAGAGAACCCTTAACAAGTTCCATTTCTTCATCCGGATCAAAGGGAAATTCATCCCATACCGGTTTGTCATCACTAAGTGCCCTCACACCTGGATCCCAAATGGTGAGAGGTTGATTGTTTTGATCACAAGAAAAGTGTTCTTTGTGCAACATTTGGATTGTTGATTCTTGGAATAGGTCAACTCCCAAATCACTAAAGCTGATGTCTTCATAAATACCTCCCTCCAATGGTTGGGTTTGAAGTTCAAACCCAAAACCACCCTTAACACTGTCACTGAAATGAAGTAAGGAATCTTTAGAGCTAGCTGTTTGAAATTTTTTATCATCCTTATCTTCAATGAACCTATCATCTATAGGTATGTTTCTGATCTCATCATGAACAGTCATATGCATGCCATAAAGGTCTTCTTGATCACTTGTAATAGATTCATCTTGTGAAAACTCTTGAGGAGTTTGAACAGCAACAAGAGGAAAACTATCCATCACTAAATCTTCGACAAGAGGAGGTACAAACACCTCGAAATCATTACCAACATCCTCTATGAAGCCCTTAGTCTCAAAACCTTCATGGGATGAATCCAAATTAGGATTCAAGTTTGCTGCTATATTCTTCTCACCGAACTGATCTACATCACTTGCTATCACACGCAAGTCAAGGGGCGTATTATGGGGCTCTTCCCCACACTCTTCAACTGTCACGGTTTCTCCTTGGAGCTCACGATCAATATGATGTGGCATGTGCACCTTTCTATCCCGACTTTCAGACTTAGCATAAATCTTTCTGACTCCCCATTTTATGTCAGGATCCTTCATTAGCATACACAGTTCATGCATTAACTCAAGTAGTGACTTCTCTGTAGTCATCTCTTTCTGTACGTAGTGTCTGGTATCCCTGTCACTCATCTGTCAAATGAACTTTGTTGGGCACAGGATGGCAGGATCTTGGCTCTGATACCACTGAAATATTCCGAGCCAAATTTTTTCGATTTTAATAAATTGCAAATTACAAATTACAATCAACGCACCCGTTAAGGTTAGAAGATAAACCCAAACGTGCAAAAGCAACTCTAACCAGAATGTACACCAGGATCCCGATGTGGGCAAGGTGTGAGCATTGGTCAGAGGATCTGAAACAAAATGCTTATGCTGTAACTCTAACCAAGAATGGCGCCGATGATGGCGAGCATATGGTCAGAGGATCTTCTATTCTAATTGCTGGAAAGGAACTCAACACCAAGTATGTGCTACCCAATCCAGAATGGAGTGAGGGGCGACCATATGGCGGAGTGATTACAAATAACAATGCTTGAAAATAAATGCTGAAAGCTGAAACTACTCAACACCCAGAATGTGCTTGCTCACCCAGAATGGGAAGTAGCTACCATAGGGCGGAGATAAATTTATTACAAACAACTTTAATGAAAGAGAGCGTTACATATCAGAATTGAGCAATAATGAAAGTGACTGCCAGTACTACTGTCAGTTTACAAAATAAGGATCAATCGCCTGCCAATATCTTAAGAATTTGGATGATTAGCATTACATCATAGAGAACATTCCCGATCTTGAATAAAGATGCCAAACAATAATATCCTCAATGATCAAGATACTAATTCCTGATTTTTGTTACAAATCTGCACTTTTAATGAGTAAACAGCAGTCTATGAAACCACTCAAATGTTCATAACTCTCATCTGAATCAACGGATTGACTTAAAACAAAATGCAATACTCCTTAAGAAGGATGGCGCCAAAACTAAGACTCAGAAATCAAACCAAACAGCCTCATATTATTTATGCACAGATCTCAATGCAAACAGCAGAGGTACGGCTTTAGGAAAGGGCGATTTGCTCTAGAAAATAAATGCAAGCTCTAAAAAATCTGCAAACTGGAGAAGTATGGCGCCTAAAGCCTACAATGAGGATGGGTTAATACCCAGATGCAATCTTTTTGTCTTTTTTGATTTATGATTACAAAAACGAATCTGCTGTAGCAAATAATGAAATGGCATGAAAAACTCTAATATGCAAAACTAAAACAAGGAAGCTACAAGCTGATTACAATGCACTAATCTCAAAGCAAACTCACAAACTAGACTAAATCACCACTAGCCGCTGTATTGCAAGCAAGAAGCGATGCCCGAGCTAGGAGGCCTTCATTCCTCGAAGCAATCCCAAAGCCAATCCGGCAGCATAACATTCCTGTAGATCAAAGATAATCAAATGATGAACCAAGTCTTCCTTTTATAATTTCCTGTTGACTTCTCGAAACCCTAAACTCTTCTTCAAGTCAAAACCCTAATCCCCTTCAAGAAATGGCGTCCTTTTCCTTCAAGCTCAATATTGACCTTTTTAATTAAATTCAATATTTTAATAATGGCGTCCACTTTAGAGCTTGGTTTGACTTTAGAAAATTATGAAATAATCCTTTATGAAGGCGCCACCCTCAAGAGACCACTTTTCAAAACAACTTGAAGTCAACAGACTAGGCCAAGGGGGTCAACGTTATAATATAATATTAAAACGTGACTTTAATTAAATATCTCAACTTATCTCTCCAATTGTGCCCCGAAGCCATACAAGAGCAAGTCAACAGATCAAACTGAATCAGAGAGTCAACCATGCCGAACTCAACAGGAATACTGCCAAAAATAGAATTTACTAAAAATAGTAAATTCCAGAAAATGCTCAGAATGCCGAAATGAACATACCACTGCGAAGCTCTCTGAAAACCCAGAAAGAATCCGCCATTGAATCCACCAACTCAGAGCAAAGACATCCTTAAAAATAGGAAACCCTAATTTTACCTTCCGACTAGCCTTTCGAGAAAAGGCCAATCCTTTGGAAGGATCGGAGTTGAGAGGGGACATTACAAAGGCTAAGATAAAACATCATTAATTTCACCACAAACATCAGGCGGAATGTGTACATATATATATACCTGTGTATACGTATGTATGCGTACATACATGTCGACACATGTGTATGAGCATATCCGTCTGCTTAACGTACACATGTATTGATATGTTTGTACATATAAATACGTGTTCACAATGTATAGATGTACGTGCATTCTCAATCAAACTTTAACACATCTTTCACATCATTCATACTTAGGTCATGGTATAGCAAGTCTGACGTTTAAACAATCACATCTCCTAAACATAAAGAAGTGAATTTAGAATCCTTATGGTCAATAAACAAGCCTATAGATGACTTACCGTTACCTCGACAAACAGACTTGGTTTACTCAATCTATAGTATGTGTGTGTATGCTCAATTTGGTAATTGTTACTGTTTACCCGACCAAGTTCCTCCCCGAATGATGTCTCTCCTCTGTCCGGAGGAACAGTCTTCATACCTGCACATCATGACATGACATCGGCAGTCATATGCTCATAACAAGGTAAAAACATCTCACAAGTTAGAATAACTTTATTCCATAATTGTTTGCAATATTTAATCAAGACTATATCATTAGAAGTAACAATCAAATCAAACCATCATTCAAATAGGACACATTCATTTAATAACGAGATCAACCATGTTTTATTCATCATCAAGATTCAAACATTACAATCAATTGCCCTATACAATAGTAGCTATAAAATTGGGATGTAACATAATTGCTTCCTTCCAAAAGGAATTTGATATCTTGGTTTCATTTAGCATTGCCCTTGCCATTTCTTGAACCATCCTATTTTTTCTTTCTACAACCCCATTTTGTTGAGAGGTTCTTGTTGTAGAAAATTGCCTTTTAATTCCATGCTCTATGCAGAAATTTTCAAATTCCTTTGATGTGAATTCTCCTCCTCGATCTGATATAAGACATTTTATCTTGATGTTTGCTTCATTTTCAACCAGCTCTTTGAAAGCTTTGAATTTATCAAAAGCTTCAGATTTTTCTTTCAAAAATGCAACCCAAGTCATTCTTGAGAAGTCATCAATCAGCAACATAAAATATCTTTCTCCATTCATGCTCTTGGATTTGGTTGGCCCACAAAAATCTGTATGTATGAGTTCTAATGGCTTTGATGAAGAGTGCTCCTTAGGCTTGAAGCTTGACCTTGTTTGCTTTCCAAGTTGACACTCTCTACAAATGATATTAGAAGGTTTTGTTATCCTTGAAATATCTCTCACAGCATTTGATTTGCTAACTTTGACAGTATTATCAAAGTTGAGATGACCTAGCCTCTTGTGCCATAACCAACTTTCATCCTCTTGTACTAAGTTGCAACTTTCACAACTTATTTCCTTTAAGACATACAAATTATGTTTCCTTTCAGCTTGAGCAACCAGCTTTCCATCTTTCTTGATATCACATGTATTAGAAAGAAATGTGATACTATGCCCTTGATCACAAAGTTGACTAACACTTAGAAGATTTTCTTTTAGGCCCTTAACATACAAAACATTTTCTGTTTTTGTTTTCCCATTATCTAGACTAAGTGTTCCTTTTCCTTTTATTTGTTTTTTTGTATTATCACCAAATCTTACTGTTCCTTCATTAGTAGGTTCAAGAGAGATGAATTTGCTCTTGTCACCTGTCATGTGCTTTGAGCACCCACTATCAATGTACCATCTATCCTTCTTACTTTCAGCATGTAAGGCGGTTTGAATGAACATTGATTTCTCCTTTTTCCTCCACACTTTGATAGGCATTTCTTTCCTTTTAATGGACTTATCTTCTTTCTTGTTTTGCTTTGGAGAATCATTAGAAACTGTCCTACAAGCTTGTGCTTTGTGCCCAAGGTTATTACAATTGTAGCATAGACTATTATAGTCCATTAATGGTGTGAAAGGATTATAATCTCTCCTAAGGTAGCTAGGAATATTTTTTACTTTATTTTTACAATTTAAGGCCTTGTGGCCAAATTTGTTACATAGAAAACAATAGCCATTGAATGCATAGAAGTGCCTAGTATTCAATCTTCTTTTAGGATCAGCACTTATCCATTCTTCTTCACCTTGCTTTGAGAAGATCTTAGATTTTTCTTTAGAGTCAGCAACCTTCTTGGATTGTCCTTCAAAACAGCCCTCTATTTTGTTTTGAAGAAAATCTTGAGCCTTCATTAGCTCAATCAACTTGCTGGATTCTTCATCAATCTTTGTGTGTTGTACCTTTGTTTGCTCCAACTCTATCTTCAGCATTGCTATTTCTTGCTCCAGCTTGTCACATTTCATCTCCTTTGTATTGAGTTTGCTTTTCATTTCTTCTTCATTTCTTTCAGCTTCCATGATTAGAGTTCTCAAATCTTCAATGGTTTTGCTTGAATTCTCCAAGTCTTTTGTCATCTCTTTGATCTTCAACTTGTACTTGGCAGCCTTCTTCTTCAAGTTTTCATTTTTCTTGTAAGCATAGTGTAATTCTTCTTCAAGATCTACTTCCTCTCCTTCATTGCAATCTTGATCTATCTCCTCTTCTTCTTCACATTCTTGATCAACATTTTGTTCTTCACATTCAGCCATAAACAATATTTCATCTTCCCCATTGCTTGAGCAATCTTCACTTTGTTCTTCGGAGGTGCTGCTGTCTTTCTTTGAATAGAAACTCTTCTTATGTTTTTGAAACTTCTTCTTCGAGTTATTGTTGAAATTCTTCTTTCCCTTTTTCTTGTTGCTGATTTCCTTTTCTTCTTCACTGGAGCTGCTTTCATTTTGAGGACATTTTGAGGCATAATGTCCAACTTTTCCACAATTAAAGCATTTAAAAGGAAATTTCCCTTTGTATTTTCCTTTTCCTTTCTTAAGTTTACCCATGAAGTAAGCTTCTGCTTCATCACTTGATTTTTCATCCTTTTCTTCATGCTTGTTCTTGCCCTTTTTGGATGCTTTGAATGAGACTTCCTTTTGTGGTGATCTTCCTTCAATCCTCATCTCATAGGCAGCAAGGATTCCATGTAATTCATCTTTGGTTAGCTGATCCAAGTTTGTTAATTCCTCCAATGCTGCAACCTTGGCTTCAAACTTTGTAGAAAGAGATCTTAGAATTTTGTCAATAATGAAGTCATCCTTGATCTCTTCACCAAGTCCCCTCATGATATTCACTGTTTCATCAACACGAAGAAAATATGAAGCAATATCTTCATCATCCTCCATTTTGAGAGTCTCCAACTTTCTTCTATGAGTTTGCAACTTTGCCTTTTTAACTTTTGCATCTCCTTCATAATATTTTGAAGTTTGTCCCAAATTTCTTTTGCTGATTTGCATCTCATGACTTTTGTAAACTCAGAATCTGTTAGGCTGCAAAGAAGAGCATGCTTAGCCTTTGCATTGTTTTCACTTCTCTTTTTCCCTGCTTGATCCGTTGGAGGGGTAGCTGGAGGTGAATACCCATCAACAACAAATTGCCACACATCAAACCCAAGTGCATTCAAGTATGCTTCCATCTTGATATTCCAAAATGCATAATTAGTCCCATCAAAGATGGGTGCTTTCATAGTGTTGTTTTGATTCGCCATATGTGCTCTTAAGGATCTCCTTCAAGCGGTTAGGCTTTCAAGAAGAGTTGGCTCTGATACCAATTGAAGAGCACAAAAGATTTACTAAGAGGGGGGGGGGGGTGAATCAGTAAATCAATCACAAACTTTTATTTCTTAATCTTTTTCAAACTTATTACAATCAACTTTTTGATATGAATCAATTTCCCCAAGTTGACACAACTTTATTGAAATAATATTTTTTCAAAGTAGGCACCAACCTACAGATTTACAAAAGGATGATTTAGTAGAGTGTAATCTACAAGGAACACCTAGACCTTTACAAATTTAGTAGGCACCTACCTACAAGGAGCACCTACCCCTAGTGCAAAGTATCAAACCTTGACTTGATGGATGTAAGACTGCCTTCAATCTGATCTGCACAAACCCACTCTCCAATCTGCTCTATGTGATAAATGATAGCACTCTAAGCCCACACAAGGAGATGGGAATCTTAGACTGATCTGCTAATCTTCAAAAAACAACCACACAAAATTCTGATTTGAAAATCAAGTACATATAATTTTCTCAAGGATTGCCACTCTTGATGAAGCACCATTTCAACATAACTCTTCCTTTTCAAACTTCATTCATACTCCACTTATTTAATCGATCTTCTTCATTTTATTTAATCTTCTATCTACAGAATTATTAATTAATTCGGCCTTTTAGACACAGGTTGCTTTTCTTGACTTTGACTCCTTTAAAAAAGACGTCTTTTGCTAACAAATTGTGCGCCTTTTGAAGACTGATTATAAGAGTGTTAATATAAATGTTTTTCTTTAAACTTGAAGACGCGTCTCTTCCTGAAGACATATTTCTTTACAAATCGCACACACCTGTTAGAGTTTTGTCTTTTATTTGATTTATCAACAGCCGCGTTTTTTGAAAGCACGTCTTTTGTCTTGATTTGTTTCATGAAAAGGCATCTCTTGCTAAAGAGATACACGTACGGGTCTAACCCGTGTTGATTTGTTTGCTCTAAACAAATGTTTTAGTTTATTTTTCATACGTCCACCATTTAGTTTTGAATCAAATTTCGATTAGAATACTTTGCTTCAGATTAGACGATGCCATGATGAATGCTTTCAACTTCATTCCTCAGACTTTGATTTGAAATAATGTTCCTTTACACAATTTTTGACCTGTAGATGATAAACATCAGTTTATCTTAAATTTCAATCTGAACTTGCTCCACCATGATTTTCCTTTATTAAGCTCATTAATGATTTATTTCAATTTCCAATAATCTAGCATTTGTCAGAAACTGTGGGTTTAGGTCTTCTGTAGCTAGTGTTGGACTCTGTATGACATGAGTCTGGTACTGCATATCTATCTTTGCCTAGCTTCCTTGCACTCATATAGTTGTGAGCTTCTCACAGTAAGGTACAGCCTCGGAGTACTTAGCCAAGAGTCCAACACAAATAGAAATATCGGGTAATGTCAAGCATAGATGTTCAATTGCCCCTCACAAGGATGAGATCTCCGACATAAATGAAATTAAAAACAATCTTGGTAAGGATCCAAGACAATCTAAGATGTCAGATAATTCAAGTGTTGATAATCAAATTGGCCCTCCAAATTATTTTGATCTATTTCATCCAAATTAAATCAAGTTCTTTGTTTGACATCAATGACAATCCTTCTAACAAGACCATGTCTCCAACCTCAAAAGTGTGCTCAACACGCTGTTGATCAACATACAGCTTTTGTTGATTCTAGGCATGGTGAAAATTATCCTTCAATGATCTCAAGATGTCCTGAATCTACTGCAACATATCCTTCGCTTGAGGAGCTCTACTATCACCAAATACCAAATCCACGAATCTAAGAGCCTCGTATCCATATAGAGCCATGAAAGGAGACATCTTTATTGACATATGACGGGAAGAGTTATAACAATACTCTCCCAAATGAAGCCATTTTACCCATGCTTTTTGCTACCCCAACACATAATTTCTGAGGTAGCCTTCCAACCATTTATTCACTATTTCTGATTGGCCATCTGTCTGCGGGTGATAACTAGTGCTTGGAGTGAGCACTGTACCACTCAATCTAAATTTTTTTTTTCCAAAACGCACTTAAGAACTTGTCCCTATCACTAACAATGTTTCGTGGCAACCCATGCAAATGGAACACTTCTTTGAAGAACAACTTGTTGGTTGAAAATTTTGTATACCTTGAGAATATGCAAAATTGTGGTTTCAGCCACAGTGTGTGAGATAAACTCTCCTATTTTCAAAGGGAAGGCTCCCCCTTTGCTTTATATTTTAACAATTCAGAAATAAACTCTAACTATAAATCTATTCTAAATCTGGGTGAAACTTTGTCTTGTTCTCTTTTTTCAGAAAAGACACTTATTCTTTTTCTCTTATTTCAAAAAAGAATCACAGCTGAAAGCATAAATGATTTATGAAGTAAACAAATAAAGAAGCAAAGTTTCCATAAAGGCACAAAGTCCTTTGTTGCTCCTCTGGCACGGGAAAACAAATTGAAAGCACAAAGTCTTTGACAACTTACTCTTCTATCAACCCTTTTAGATGATTTTCTGGTAATCAAGTACAGCATGTAGCAGCTCAAAATCTAACTACATGATATACTTTTAATGCACAAACATAGAAAATAAAAGCAGCACAAATTCTACAAGTTACCCTCTTTACTTAAGCATTCTACAATAGCTTCAAATGTGACAAACAATTCAAAGTCTGCAGTATCAAATCTAAAAACCAATCTAAAACTCCAAACGCAATAAGCAGCTCAAAGTCTACAAAATTGAGCTTGAATCCCTCTTGTATAACACCACAAAACTCACAATCAATATGCAGAAAATGTCGTCACATAACACCTTGAATCAACACAAAGTTTGAAAGCAATTTGCCTCTTTTAATTGATTGTAATTTGATTCACAATTAAGCTCAAAGTCTTAAAGTGCACATACAAATTAATAGAGTTTTGTTGCATTTCCAAAAGATAAAGATTACAAAGGACCCCCTCAAGTATTTATAGGAGAAAGGTCATGAGAAAAAGGTGGGAGGATCCCAACTAACTTGAGAAATTCTCTCAACTACTAATTAACTGCAATTGACTCATTCCAAATTACAGTCCTAATTTATTTTGACTTGAAATTTGGTTACATGTAATTACAATCTTCAATAATGCGAGTAGCATGGCCACTTGCCATTACAATTTCTGACTTTACATGTAATTTGTCAGAAAAAAATTACAAATGCATAATTGAAATTATTCTAAGTGTCCAAGACATGACTCAAACTACATCATCCTTGAGTGGATCTTCATGCTGCTGTTTGGAAAATATTCTTCCATCTCTGTCTTGAAAGCATTCTATGCTCAATGTGGTATACCGTGCTCCTTTGCTGATTGGATTTCTCTTGATTTATAGGTCTGATTTTTTTGTTTTGTGATCTGCTTTCTTGTTTTGTGTTTTTGGAAGTTTGATGTTAATGAAACTAGTGATATTTTGACAAGCGTAGGCATACAAAGAACTCATATAAAAACTAAACTTTAATTATAAACTAAGGAGATACATAAATTGATAATCAGGAGGCTTTCTTTACACAATAGAAAGTGCATAAGTCATATAACTTTTATACATTCCGGAAAAGACTTCATTTACAACCCTAGGTTAACTTGCAGCCAAAACAACACTGTGAACAGTGTTTGCTACAGTACCCGCGCCCAAATAAAGCATAGACAAACTTACTAGCAACCTTTTCCCACTGAAAATTCATTGAAATAACCTCTATTGAAGGAGGCGCCCACTTTGGAAGAAGAAGCAGCAACAAATAGGAGGCGTTTTCTTTGCTTGATGAAGATGAAACCTATAAGATGATGGTCTTCATAAATCTCATTATGTTCGTTAAACTCAATCAAGAATATTTCGCCGATTTTGAAATTCATTTTCTCAAGATCAAATAATTCCGTATTTTAATAAAAAATTATCGTCATCTTACCAGCTCATTAACCGCCCGGCGCAATTCCACCATGTCGCCAAACTCCGGATACAAATAGAAGCAGAATTTCCGGGCGAGGTGCCGGACGAGGTGACCCTCTAACGAGAACCCTTAGCCTCGAGAATTGATGCTAATAGAAGCTAAACCGGAGTCACCGAAAGGTTAAATGAAGGGGACATTACGCACCAGTCATGTCACTTATTCAACTCCTTGTGTGGCTTCATCATGTTGTTGTTCTTCCTTTGTATCATTCTCCAGCCTTGGAATTTGTTTGAAAAATAAGGCTCATGCTTTATATTATTGATTTGGTGGGTCATGTGTGCAAACGGGATTAACGAAAATGAGACAAAGGGGCTGCAAAAGTGAGGCCAAAGCTCAATTTTGGGTTTTGGAAACAGCATTACATGTGTGGAAAAACAAGAAAATTGACTTGCAATTGTGGAGAATGAACATGCAACTTCATATGTGTATGGGAAAATACAAGTTTTTCACTTGTGATTGGATCCTAAAGACTCATTTTCAAGTGTTTTTGAGTGCATTTTGGACCAATTTCGGGTTTTGGAAGGCTAATAACAAGTGCAAAGTGTAATCGGGATTTTTGGGACATATTGCAAGTTAAAAAGTGCAAGGTAGGAAAAATGAGAGGTCATTGCAAGTTTATTTTTGAAACTTCTACTTGCACTTTTAACCAAAACTTCCTACTTGCAGTTGATTTATAAAATCCCGATTTGCAGCCAAGGGCATCATTTTTCTTTCTATTTTTTTTAGAAAATAGTAATGAGATCATGGAGAAATGTGAATGAGGTGAAATGAACATAAAATTAAATGGAATGAAGGGCGTATGAAGTGGAAAAACGTTTTGATGAATGAAGGGCAAATGAATAATGATGGTGTATGAAAGAGAAATGAATGAAGGGCGTATGAATAATGATGGTGTATGAAAGAGAAATGAATGAAGGGCATATGAAGTGGAAAAACGCATTTTCAGCCATACACGTTTATTTTATAATATGCAATCTCAATCTCCATAGAAAGGCAACCTAGGAACAAAAGATTTAAAGCAACAAAAACAAAAAAATAAAAAGAAATAAAGAACTGAAATGAGCCGACCAATTTTATTTTATTTTTTTTGAATGAACACACCAACACAAGGAACACCCGTTAAGGTTAGCTCAACCAAAACCAACAATTGGAAAGTAACTCTTTGCCAAGAATGCGCACTCAATCTCGTGATGAGAAAGATGTTGTCATATGGCAAGAGGGTTGTCAGTAGCAACTTGAAGTATCACAATGCCGAAAGGAAATCTCAACACCAAGAATGTGCTCTCCGACCCAAGTTGGGTAAGATGCTACCATATGGCAGAGTATCTATTGTAAATGATGCAATACATAAAATAAACTCAACGCCAAGCATGTGCATTCCACACCTAAGGTGGGAGTGGCGCTATCATATGGCGGAGATACAAAATGCAATATAAGTAGATTGAGCAAGGGCCAGTCTCTTCCACAACCGTGGGAATACAATGTAACTTAGCAAGAAATAGAAAGGGTTGAACAGTACTACTGTAATAGCCTTACAATAAGAAGAGTTGCCTGCCAAGAACACTGAATTAGTGATATATCAATGCTGCAATGAAGTTTAACGTTTCTCCAATACTCAATATGACTCCAGGACTCAAACCCAACTCCTAAAGCAAACTCTAACAATCTAATATGACTGAACATAGACTGAAAATGCATAACCAGCAACACTGTAACTCACTAAAATGCTCATAACTCTCTCTAGACTTGTCCAAATGACATGAAATCTAATGCAAATGAACACTATGAAGATGGCAACCAGATTCTAATCAAGAAATGACTCTAAAAACTTGAAAATTTATTTTCTAAACATTTGCCAGGCAAAACAAAATGGTATGACCTCCAGAAATGTTCTACCAACAAGATAAAATCAGATTCTTCATTAAAAATCACCAAACTTTGCACAATGGGGCGCCTAGGGCATAGAAATGGTTTTAGCCAATACCCAGAATGAATATATTTTTATTTTTTGACTTATGAGCAAAAACAACATGCAGCTATACTGAAACAACAACTCCAAAACTTCATTAACAAGCTTGAAACTGAACTACAAATGCACAATAACCGCTACAATGCAAAATCTCACTCCAAAATCACTCAACTACAGCTAACTCTCCACTAGTTGCTATCTTTCAAGCAAAAAGTCAAGCCAAGGCTAGGAGGCATGCATTCCTCGAAGCAATCCTGATACCATTTCGGTAGCATAACAATACTGAAAACATAAGATGTCCAACTGAAGAGCAGAGGCTTCTTTTTATAAGCTTGAGAGGAATCTTCTAGAAGCATCAAGAAGGCGCCCTAATTTTCAAATTTGAATTATTCATATTTCCCTCCTTGGATGGCATCCCTTTTCTCAAAGCTGAATTTTGACTTTATTTTAAAATAATTTCCTCATCAAAGTCGGCGTCCCTTTTCAAGCATGATTTTAGACCTTTTGAAAATATTAAATTACCTCCTATGAGGCGTCCACCCATGAAAACCCCCCTTTTAGAACTTGAAGTGATGCAACTAGGCCAAGGGGTCAACATTAAAATATAACATTATTTAAATCAACATAACTTATCTCTCCAAAATGCATCCCAAGGCCAAAAATGAACAAACCAACTAAACTGGCTGAAGAAGAGAGCCAACTGCATTGAAAACCACAGGACCACTGCCAGAAATAGAATTTACCAAAAATAGTAAATTCTTGAAGGTGCTCAGATCGCACTACAAGTCATACCACTGCAAAGCTCTCTGAAAACCTAGAAAGAATCCGCAATTCAATCTCCAAACTTCGAGCAACAACATCCTCCAAAACGGGAAACCCTAATTTTACCCTCCGAGTAGCCTACGGATCTCCAGAATAGGCCAACGGTCAACTGAAATGATCATGCTCGAGAAGGGGACATTACAAGAACATACCTGCAACAAGAGTTTACAGCCAAAACAAAGAAGAAAAGCCCTAGGCGCCATGTACAAACTCAAATCTGCAAAAACGTGGCAATGGTAGAGAAAAAATGGGGGATTTAATAAAGTTGCAGACATTGCCAAGTATTTTTTATGCCAAAAATCTCTCCAATCGGGGTACATATGAACAAGAGCAAATTAAAAATCCACAAAAACACTTGCAAAACTAATTTCGAGTTTTTTGATGTTCATTACAAGTTTAAAATAACTTGTAAAACTTCATTGCAAGCATTTCGATTTTGTTAAGTCTCGTTACAAGTGAACAAAATAACAAATAACTTTAAAAATGCTCTTTACTTGCAAATCGGGTTATTAGATACACTTTGCAAGTGAACATTATGATAAAAGACTCAAATAGGAACTTTTAGAGCTCATTGCAAGTAAACTTTTAAAAATAAAGAAAAATAGGAACTTTTAGAGCTCATTACAAGTAAACTTTTAAAAATAAAAAGAAAAATAGGAACTTTTAGAGCTCATAACAAGTTAACTTTTAAAAATAAAAAGAAATAGGAACTTTTGGAGCTCATAACAAGTTAACTTTAGTGAAATCGAACTTTTTATAACATATTGCAAGTAACTTTTTAAAAAGTAACTTGTAAAGTGAACAAAAAGTTCCTACAACTTGTAAGTTATATAAAAAATTCCTACAACTTGTAATTAGAACAAAAAGTTCCTACAACTTGTAAGTTATATAAAAAGTTCCTACAACTTGTAAGTTATATAAAAAGTTCCTATAACTTGAAATTAAAACAAAAAGTAACTTGTAATAAGAGCAAAATGTTCCTATACCTGTAAGTTACACAAAAAGTTTCTATAACTTGAAATTAAAACAAAGAGTAACTTGTAATAAGAGCAAAAAGTTCCTATCACTTACTTGTAATAAGAAACCAAAACCCCTACTTGCAGTGATGCCCCGGAAACCTGAAATTGACCAAAAACACACAAAAAATGACTCAGAATTTCACGAAAACGGACAAGAGTGAATGAAAAATGTTAGTCAAAAATTAGGGACAACACAACTCAGCTACTTGAACTGTTGTAAATGAACTAGTGATGGCAAAGAATTGAGAAAAATTTGTCAATCTATCCCCCACAACATAGATGCAATCTCTCCCTTGCACTTTTGGCAACCTCGTGATGAAATCCATCACAATACTTTCCCATTTCTGATTGGGAATAGGTAGGTAGGGGCTGCAACAAACCAGCTGGAAAAGTGTGCTCATTCTTGTTCATCTGGCAAGTTTGACACTCCTTTATGTAGTGTAAAACTTCATCTTTCAGCCCTTTCCATGAAAATATTTCACAGATCTACTTGTAAGTCTTAAAATACCCTTGATGACCAGCAAGAGGAATGTCATGAAAAGATTGCAAAATCTTCTTCTTAAGCTTAGATTCTGATACCAAGAAGATTCTACATTTATATTGTATCAACCCATCAACCAATTGATATCTTTCATCTTGCAAATGACCCTCAACAATGCTGGTTGCAAACTGATTTTCGACATAATCAACAACAATCTGCTCCTTCCAATTAGTAGTAAGCTCAACCAAAGAATTCAAATGAGGTCTTCTTGAAAGAGCATCAGTGACTATGTTATTTTTTTCTTTGACATACTCAATGTCAAAGCCGTAAGCTTGAAGCTTACTCACCCACTTCTGTTGCCTTTCATTCAAGTCCTTTTGATGCATGAAGTGCTTGAGACTGTTATGATCAGTCTTCACCACAAAATTGCTCCCAACCAAGTATTGTTTGAACTTGGCTAATGCATGCATGATTGCAAGCATCTCCTTATCATAAATTGAATATGATCTTTCAACTCCTCTTAGTTTTCTGCTCTCGAAGACAATAGGGTGTTTGTCTTGCATAAGAGCAACCCCAACTCCTTCACCTGAAGCATCACACAGCAATTCAAATGGCTTGATGAAGTCGGGTAGAGCCAACACTGGACAAGAACTCATAATTTGCTTGAACTTGTCAAACACAACTTGTGCCTTATCTATCCACAAGAAAGCTCCCTTCTTGTTAAGATCAATGAGGGGGGTGATCATCTGAGAATACCCTTTCACGAACCTTCTATAGAAGCCACACAACCCCAAAAACCCCTTCAAGTGTGACACATTCTTTGGAGGTGGCCAATCTACAATTGCCTTGATCTTTTCTGGATCAACTCTAACACCCTTAGAGCTGATAATGTGGCCAAGGTAGAGCAGCTCCATCATTCCAAATTCACATTTGGATTTCTTTGCAAATAGACACTCAACTTCCAAAATACTTATCACTTCCTCCAAGTGATTCAGGTGCTCTTCCCATGACTTGTTGAATATGAGAATATCATCGAAGAAGATGAGCATGAACTTCCTCAATTGTTGCCTAAAGATCTTGTTCATGCAAGACTAGAAAGTTGCAGGCGCATTCGTCAATCTGAATGGCATGACTAGGAATTCATAGTGCCCAAAATGACACCTAAAGGAAGTTTTCTCAATGTTTTATTCCCTCATCCTTATTTGATGGTAGCCCGATCTAAGATCAATCTTAGAAAAATACATGGCTCCATGTAGCTCATCAATAAGCTCGTCTATCCTGGGAATTGGATAGTGGTTCATAATTGTCTTCTGATTTAGCACATGGTAATCAACACACATGCACATTGTGTCATCTTTCTTTTTGACCAACACCACTACTGAAGCGAAGGGACTCTTGCTTGGGCGAATGTGACCCATATCTAAGAGCTCTTTGATAGCCTTCTCAATTTCATCCTTCCGCTTCTTTGAGTAACGGTAAGGAGTTGTGATAACCGGCTTTGCACCCTCTTCAAGTTCTGTTGCGTGCTCACAACCTCTTTCAAGAGGTCTCCTAGGAGGTATACTACCAAAGACTTTACTCTTCTTAGTGATCAAGGACTAAATATCAGGATGGTGGTGCCTCTTATCTTCCACTAGATCAGCTGGTAAAATCATGCACTCTGCTGCCCACTCTACTTGATCATGACGAATCATCCTTTCCATTCTCTTAAATGATACAATGCAAGGGCCTCCATTTGACATCCCTCTTAACACCACCTTCTTTCTATCATATTGAAACTTCAACTCCATCGTCTGCAAATTCAAGGTGATCTCTCCAAGAGATTGCAACCATTGAATACGAAGCACTGCATCGGTATCACCAATGCCTACGACATAAAAGTCATCTTTCACCTCATAATTGCCCAACTACAAGGATAGGTTGGGAATCTTTCTATTGCATGACAAAGTGAACCCATCGGCCACCATCACTTTGAAGCCTTCAAACTCCTCCATCTTGAGGCCTCTCTTTGCTACCAATCCTTTGTCAATGAAGTTATGGGTTGCTCCAATGTCAATTAGAGCAACAATTTGTTGCGATCCAATCACTCCATGATCTCAAAAAGACTCATTCTTTTGGAAGTTTGAGAGTTGTGCCAAAGCACTCCTTCCTCCATGGTCTTTTGTTTCCTCTTCTGGAGAATTTTCTTCATCACTTCCTGCTGATTCATACTGCTGATCAGACAAATCAGATTCTGATCCAGAATCAGAATAGGCCTCCATATGATTTGAATGACCCTTTCCATAGCATTTGTGGCCTTTAGTCCAAGGTT
>VDFB02348465.1:0-12379 GCA_007258455.2 Sequoia sempervirens
TTACTCAATTATCAACCAATCTCCATGGCAACTATTCATAACAACAGAATATCATTGTAGTCAAGAATCTACTAGTAGGGATGATAGGTGAGCATAACATTAGCAGAATCAAAGTAATGTGGTTGAAGCAATAGTTATGGTACAAAAATCTACATAAGACAAACTGGTGGATCATATAAGTACATTATTATGAATATGTTCACAATACAGTCTAGTAGATCAGTTACCATAAAAATTTGTCAAGATAGAATATGAAACTGAGGTAAGGTGAACTATCATTTTCTCAATGCATGCTAACAAACACCTTATCTGATTTCAAAGGATATATAAGCATTTTTCTATAGGATTAACTGAAAAAGAAAATATCTTTCTCAGGAACATCTCGGTGAACCAAAATAGAAAGACATTTTCAATTTCTTGGGATATTATTGGTAAAAGAAATGCAGGAAAAAGAAAAAAAAAGTAACTGATATGTTTTAGATTTAATGCTATACTAATAGGCTAGAGAGTGAGAGAGTGAAATTAAACAAGTATTTGCACCACGAATATTGAAATATGGAATTTCCTCATTAATTTTGAGATTGCATAGTTTGACTTCAATGCTTGAATCCTCAAAATCAATTATACACCACAAACTACAAATGTTAAGCTACAAACAACAAAGTATCACAAAGTGGGCAGAGTCAATGAGGCTAGCTACTATGAAGTATGATCAACTATGGGGCTATAGTTCATGATGTATTTCAATTTGCAATGAGTTATAAATGAGAAGTGACAATAATCTCATGAAGCCTTTTTATATGAACAAGGTAAATAGATTAGATTGTCTTATACCAGCTGGATGTGATTCAAACCCTCCAAATCAATACATACCACAAACTACAATTGTCAAGCTGCAAAGTGACACAAAGTAGGCAGAGCCAATGAGGCTAGCTGCTATGAAGTATGATAGCTATGGGGCTGGAGCTCATGTTGTTTTTGCAACGAGTTATACATAATAAAGTGACGATCATCTCATCAAGGTTTTTTTATTGAAAAAGGTAAATAGATTAGATTGTCTTACACAAGCTGAATATGATCATATAGTGTAAACCAGAGTGCTTTCAATCACTTGGTTTAGTCATGCACTATATCACTATTCACTGCTAAATAATAAAATAAAAGGGCCTTCATGCTACCAATTTGATGTAAATCCAGTGCAAATGATCTTTTGATGTTAGTCAATCCTCATGCTAGGGTTCAATGTTGTAAATCGGTGGATAGGAGAAATAGCAAGGCACCATGTTTCTCATAAAGACCAAAAACACCACCATTCCCATATCCTAAACCATTCCTCACGACAGAGATCTGGTTTCTATAGTGCTCAAAACATTCTATATTACAACCATCATAACACCTTTCCCAAGATATGTGCAGGGGTACTGACATAGTTCACATATTATTACTTCCCTCGAGTAATCAGAATTTGCACTTAAAAGTTTAAGGGAGTCAAAAGGAACTATGGTCATATATCCTCCCAAACAGAGATATCTTCCAACTCCTTATTCTGAATTCTAACAAAGCTCTAAATAAACATAGGTGCCCTTAATATGACCATAACACAAGATGCAAGGTGTACAAAGTGAACTAAATAATCTCATAAAGGAATAGGATACAGTTCCTGGTGTTGAAATTCCAATGTTTTGCTCACTTGTAATTTTATTCAGCTGCTCTTCGTCAAATACCTTGGCTATCCTAAAGATATTAAAGTCATTTGGTGCTCAGGAAACCCTAAAAACTAGTCTATTTTGTTACAGAAAAAATCAAAGTAGAATGAACAATTGTACAGAGGGTGTGTTTGGTTAAGTGTGATAACCATCCTGCTTGGAGACCTTTTGGTATTCTCTTTATTTTTAGCAAATATGAGAATTTCTCTAGTATAAGTAAGTTCTTCCATAAGTAGTCTATTCTTTTTTAAGTTTTCTATGTGTAAGCATTGCATAAAAGGTTGGATCTCTCAGCCATCAAAAAACATCAGCAAAGCAGGGCACCAACCTACCAAGAGTAGAAGATCAAGATCTGACAATTATAAAGGCCCAATTGAGAATAGGCAAGCATGGAGAAAAATTCTAGCAAATCAAACTATCTATTCTTTGACAGTATTTCAGTGATAAAGCCAGAAAATTGTTGCAGTTACAAATTAGTCACACTTGCCTGCCTTAAATTCCAGAAGAGCAAACCATGGATTCTATGGGTCCTATAAAATTTTAAAAACTTCACATGTAGGGGGCAGAATTAAAAGTGTTTGCACCAAAAGCCGAAGAGGCAGCAGCAGAAAGTGGTTTCACTTGCTGTAGAGATAATCTTAGTTGCATGAGCATACTGAGATGCTTTTCCACATGTCAGGGGTTTCATCATGGTGGCATTGGGCCATGTACGCACCTGTAGTTGGAGGCTTTCTGCTTTTCAGAAACGTATGTAGTGAGAAGATGGGGAATTGCCTTCAACCTTGCATTTGCCTTGCTGTGATGTGGAAGTTGAGCTCGTGGTAAATTTATTTTCCATGGTCTTTGCAGCCTTATTTCCTTCAGAGATGCTTCTTTCCTTCTTTATTTCATAAAGGGCACCTCACTTGCATCTAACAATCTCTTTGTTTGTCTGGCAGTCAGAAGTGGTCATTTTTAATTTTTTCCCTTTGTACACGTTTATGAGGAATATTTTGTCATTCTTTGCAAAAAGCAGTGTGTGTTTTCTGTGCAATTTGATCCCATAAATTGCTCTACTCAACCTCCCCACCAACTCCTCAGTTGTCTGGAAGTTGCCAAAAGCTCACACAATATGACCATCAGTGTAGAGATTAGAAGAATTAAATGTCTAGGATGATGATTCGGTTAGTTCCCATTTGAGTTTCCGAAAATTTATTACATTGAAAAGCTCTCCAGACTCAGTAACACTTCATCTTCCAAAGTGATGTGGAAGCTTTGAACCTTCTAGATACTTTACAATACTGCTGTTTTTGGGACAGTGCTGCTGGTTTTGGGACATTACTACAGGTGTTATTACAGAACTGCTAGTTTTCAGACATTACCATGAGTGTTGGGACATTCCTGCTGTTTGTTGGATATTACTGCTGGTTTTGAGACATTCCTGCCGAAAATCAGGGTATGTTGCATGATACCAATAAACCGCTTGTTGGATTTCTGAAAGAGTTGGGGCCAAGCTTCCTGGGACTGGTAAATTACACACTGCAGTTCCTTAGATACTAACGGCTTCAGTCCACCTCCACACCTGTATCTGATGGAATTGTTAAGGATAACTGTATTGCTTGCTGGATTGTGTTGAGCTAGCTATTCAGAACTCCCATTTGGGTTTTCAACTTTTCAGTCATGAACCAAGTTAGATGATAACATAGTGACATAACATGCAATTGCTTGTATTCTCATTTTTTATGCATGTTCTCTTTGTTTAACATGTGTCTGTTACTACTCAGCGTAGCTGGAGTAATCCATAGCCTTTATTTCATACATACAATTCTATTTTTCTAATCAAGATTAGTGTAATATTGTAGTGGGAGCTGAAACACAGCATTGTGCACTCTGATATTCAAATTTGTAAATGTAAGCTCCCTAACTTCGCTTGTTTACAGATTTGAATCTTATTTCTTTTGTGTGTCAGAGTTTCTAGTAATTGCTCTCCTCTCTAATAGAAGCTCTATTCTTTCCTAATATGTACTTCTGAAGCAATGGCAATTTCATTTTTGGTGCTGTCTCTCAGGAAGGACAGCCAACATTCTTTATAGAGATGGGCAAGGGACCTGGTCTCTTTTCAGACATCGGGAAGAAGGCTAAAGGTAATTTGGTGGTCAACAATATAACTTTTGCTTTGGCAACTTTGGGACATGATAGTGTATCCTTAAGATTATCTTTCATCAAGATATAACCTAGATTATATCATGTATTTTAAAGTGCTTGAATTAATATTGTTGGTTTTTATGCTATGCCATTTTTGAAATTGAATTTTGTCACTTTTTTGTCTTAAGAAGGATTTATTGGGAAATACTGAATTGTGGAACACAGAACTGAGAAACAGTATCATTTGGAACACTGAGTATAAGGCTTTTGGAGACAGTTGTGATTGCCCAAATAAAACTATGTGCATGAGACATCATATTGTAATGAACCTTAGCTCTAAAATGTAACATATCTAGCAAGTTCTCATTTTATTTAGTCTTCCAGTTATCAGTGCCTTATTCAAATTTCTAATTGATTACAGTTTTGTAATTACTGCTTTTCCTTTGTAGTGCATGTCTTGGATGAAAATTAGTTATAATGGCTAAAATTAAAAGAACTTATCTTTTTGGCTATCAGTAATCTTTGCTAGTTTTTGTTCTCCCCGCTTGGCATCCTGCCTCTATGCATACACCTTTAGAAACTGTCTTTCTAGCAAAATGGAAGTGCTTTCAAGCTGAATCATGCTATGTGCTGAACTGCACTATGGACTCTAACTCTATACGCTCTAGTCAATATTTCAATATTCCTTGTCTAAAAAGAGCTTTCATAATATCAGTTCTAGCATCTGACATCCCTTCCTTTAATGTTAATTGTGTTAACAAAAAGCTTTCTTTGACTCAGTTTGGGGTGCTTGTAAGAATAAGAATCTATGAATAACTAAACTTTGACAGAATCTACCTTTGGAAATTTGCTTGCCTATTAAAACTTTTTTGTTCCGTTCAAAGCTGTAACAATTTGATATTAAATTGCTGTATTTTCTGTTCACAAGTGTTTGATTGGAATGGATCCTTTTCCAAGGATCCAACCTCAATTGTAGGAATGCTAACTCGTGAACCATTTGAGCTGTCAGAAAAATCCTGTAATGCCCCCTTTTAATCTGTAGCTTTGATTGTTTACCACTGTAGACAACTAGTGTAAGAGTAGCCGTAATTAGTATTATAGTTACTTTTAGTTAGGGTCAGTTGAATAAGGGAATAAGGCAGTTGAACACTTTCAGTTAGGATCAGTTAAATAAGGGAATGAAAATGTCAGTTATCAGTTTGGGATTGTCATTGATTAAGGGATGATCTTGCTAGTTAATTGCCATCAATTGAGAATTGGATTGCCTATGATTGAATGATGGCTAGCAACAACTCATCGATCTCTTTGTCCAGATTATGCAGGGTAAGGAAACCAAGTAACCAAATTAGGCCACTAAGCCTCGGGATAATGGGGCACAAGGAGAATCTTCATCTTCAGTGGTGAACCAAAACACCAGATTGAAATCAGTTGCTAGTTTCAGACTATTGAGAGTCGCTTTTTTGTAGAGAGAAGACATGCCACAGGAAGAGGTTATGGATGACCAGTAGGAGGTTGTCTTGGACGTTCCCTGTGCTGAATACAGGGAAAAGAGTGCCGAGTTTTGAGCAGAAATCTCCTTCATGAACTTTTGTACATTAAGTCAAAAGCCAAAATCAGGATGAAAGGAGATCCACCCTAAATTGACCTCAAAAAGATTTGCAAAGCAGATTGAGGAAGTGCACCATCCCTCATTTGATGGGTTCAACAAAGCTTCAGTTTGAGCTTTGATCCAAAAGTTAACACTTATTTCTCACTGAGCCCTATGTATGAGGAGGAAGCAATTAAATTTGTGATCCTTCACCTAGAAGGAGTTAGACATGAGTGGTTGTATTGCAGGCTAGTCGCTCAAGGGCATAGCTTTATCACCACCTACAAAGAGTTTTGCAGGATGCTGACCAACATATTTGAGAGGCAAGATCTAGAGGAGCACTTTAGGGAGTTGGCACAACTACAACACCATGGCTTAGTGGATGCATATCTGGCTGATTTCTCGAGGATAGTTGTGATGATACCTAATATCTCAGAGAGGTGTCTGGCTTTCCTCTTCATGGAAGGGTTGAGAAAGCCCCTTAGAGGATTAATTAAAGTTATTGAACTAGGTTTACTGCAAGCTGCCATCGAATGGATCTTAAGCATTGGAAACATCTAAAATGCCTTGTCTCCCTTTCTCTTGTGTAAATTGTTGGCATTGAAGACCACTACACATATTAGGTTTTTCCAAGAGTCTACCACTACAGGTTTGAGTATAAGACCACCATAGTAGCAGCAGAGGACCTTCCGCTCAAACCTTTCATGTAGAGATTGGGGGTTGTATTTACAATGACATGGCTTAGTGGATGCAAACACATGGCTGATTTCCTGAGGATAGATGTGATGCATCTAATGTAAGTTAGAGAGGCATCAGACTTTGTCTTCATGGAAGAGTTGAAAGAGCCCCCTAGGAGGCTTTAGTTAAAGCTCTTGAACTAGATTCATTATAGGCAAACCATCAAAGGGCCTTGGTATTGGAACCATCTAATTGATCTATCTCCCATTCCTCTAATTTTTTGGTGGAGACCATTACATATTAGATCCTTTCCAAGAGTCTACCAGTAGAAGCCCGAAAGTACAAGAGCACCACAACATGCAAAGGACCTGTGAAACCTTTTCTGCAGAGATTGGGGTCGACTTTAACCCACAGATCACTAGGAGACGGGCACACATTTAGGTGTCAGCAATCGGGTGGCATGACCTGCAATGAGATGCATAGGAAGTAGTCATGCATCAAAAGACCCGCAAGATAGGATTTCTGTTGATGTTATAGCAGCTTCAGGCCTTATCCTTCCAGCCACAAACTTGATGAAATAAATTCAATATAGCCTATCGGCTATTTAATTTATTCAAGTCGATGTCAATGTGAAGAGGCGCTTCACTTGCAACTTAAACAAATGAAACAAATGATTAATTATTGTGAATAATTAAATGAGGATGACTTATCTCATCCGCCACCTCTTGGAGATATATCGATTTACTTTGGAGGCCGACATCATGTTTCAAGGAGACGCGATTCTTTGTAGAAGGCCGACATGAAGACTTGAAGGGATGCGACCTATCCCTCTCACTTGTATATATTGGAGTTGATCATTTGTCATTTGACATTCATTCAATTACATTCAGAAGTTCGAGTTTGTGCAAGTGTGAATTTGTCAAGTGCAGATCAAAGTCTTGAAGGAGGCCGAGTTTATCACTAAGAGAGTTTGATATTAACAGCAGCAAGGAGTCATATATTATTCTGTGTTTGTATCAAGTTGCGGTGCTGTTGTTTGGCCTAGTAATCGGCCTCATTGTAAATGAGATTATTGTTCTATATTCAATATATAAGTGATATATTGTTGTTGGGTTTTTCTCCCCTCAAGTGGAGGGTTTTCCCAGGGTATATGTTGTGTCTATTTGTCTGATTTTGAATGAAAATCTGCTTATCTAATTTCTGATCATAAAATAGCATTGCCTACGCTGCCTACTATCTAGTATCAACTTTTGCAACAAATATACATCTTTGAGTTTACACAAAGCAGGTTATTATTAGATTTCAGAGTGTCTTATGTGTTTGAAGTTTTATCAGATTGGCAGAAGTTGTTTTATGTGTGCATTCAGTCGAGTTATCACAAATCATACATTCCTGACCATCAAAGACCTGACAGAATGGGATTTCCCTATGCTACTACCTAGTAACGGCATGGCTCAAATATACATCTTGAGTTTACACAAGGCAGGGGAATTGTATTGATAGTTAATATATTACTTGTGAAAACGGCGACCAATGGTAGCCATGACATGTTTGTAGAAGTTACATCCAAGGCAATGATATATGGTCACAGTATACACAACTTTATCTTGCTTTTCCGCAGAGAGAGCTATTAGATCTTTCTTGAAAGATGAAAAGAAACTTCTATTTACTGCATGCTTGCTGTTGAATTTCTATTTGTTCCAAAATTACTATTGGCATTTGATGTTACACTTTGGTGGAGGCTTTATTGTTTCCATTGTTTTTGAGTTATTTAGGGTATATCACCTCAATTGTGAATACCTCTTTGCTACACAGGTTCAGATCACACTGTGATTGGTCTAGCCAAGATTTGCATGCCACACTTTATTACACCTGGACCACCAAAATTTGCATGTCAAGCTTTGTGAGAAATCCTGTCTTTTGATGCATGTTCTGTGCTACATACGTATTTCATAATACTGACATTGTAGATGGCCGTAAGTCTTAAGCATTTATCTAATCATAGAAGTGTGTGCACATTGCATTTTTGTATGTGTGCAGTAATTTCTTCCATGGTTCAAATGTTTGACTTTTGGTATATCACTCTTTTGATAATTCTTGAAAAATTGCTCCATGAATTTGTCCTTTTATTTAGTTCTTCGTGTTCCATATTGTGAAATTTCCTTTTCTTCAGCCATCTCTTGTATGGAAAACACTCCTGCTTGGTATGCCCTAGTGAGGCTGTTGGGATTTTCGTTTTACTGTTTGCATGCTGTGGTGATTCCTCTTGAGATTAAAACGAATCTTGGGTCATCGAGATTCACTGTTGACAATGACATGGAGAATATGTCCAGCATTCAAGCTCGAGCTGATGCGGGCTATTTTGAATTTGGGTGGCTAATAAGTGAGGTTGGATGCTTGTGTGCTGAACCTCACCAGCTCAAAAATTATTTAAATTTGTGTTGCTTGTCATAGAGGTTTATATGGTTAATAACTTAATATAACCTACAATACAAAGACTTATTGCCGTCTATTACATTGGTCTTCTTAGTATAAATTTTCTGTGTACTTTTATTCAATACAAATGCATTTCTACTTTATTAATTCCTCAGATTTGTAATTTTTAAAATCTATATGTTGTTGATCTACAAATTTAACATGTTGCTACGCCAGCTACATTCTTAGGTTATGTTCATGTCTATTATTTTATGTTCCTGCATTTATTTCACACAAAATATAGAAAGCAGACTAATTTATACATGGTTTAAGTGAATGTACTTTAATCGCATGATTTTTCATGTTATAAGCACATGTGATGTATGAAACCTTTGTTATAGACTTCTCTCATGCTTTATCAGCAAATGGCTTTCAGATCTTCTTACAAAGGACTACAACTATGATCACAAGTTTACCGTGACTACATATAGTGAGACTGGTCTGGTGAGATCCTCTTTTCCTGGCTTGCATGGTTTTTGTGAAAGTTATTTTTAGTTATAATTTTTCTGGCTATCCTTACATATAATGTCTATAGATAATTGGATATCATGGTGATATTCACTCTTTTTGGTCTTTATTTATGCAAGTTTTGAAAACTTAGGTGACATTTTTATAGCCAGCTGTGAATATTGTACAAACTGAGCAATTTTTCATATCTTCAATGCCAAACAAAAATATCATATAAGGTACTGAAATGAGTCTTAGGACTTGTCAATTTATATGTAAGCTCTTTGCTTCGTGATCTTACTCAAATAAAGCTGATGCAGAACTTACATCTCAACCTTTTATTCTTTAGTAGAGTATCTACAAAATAATTCTAAGCATCTTTTCCACAGATATTGTTTCCAGTTGCTTCAAATATTTTTCTTAGTAGGCATCTTAATCTTCACGTTAGTTGCAAAATTTGCAATTTTATGATAAGATTAATTGGTGGTTTTCTAGGATGGTAAATTAATATGCATGAAAATCAATTATTTATAGACACTCTTATCAACATGGGCATTGAGCAAGGTCTCTTACCGCAGCCTTCTGAGAATATTATGCTTTTTGATTGTGGCTATATATTCTGATTTCCATCAAATCCATGGTTTTAAAGGTCAAGGCTTTGTTTTCCTCTTATATAGTTGTAGGCATGATAGATGACAGTTTTAATTCATGTATGTTAATATATCAACGAGCGTATTTTGTGAATATAAATTCAATATCATTATGGCACCATGTTGATGAAATGCTTTTATGCTCTTATGTTCTTTTTTCATTTGACATGCTTGGGAAACAAAAGATAAGATACCCATAACCTCTTTCATCATGTGTAGCGGATATTTAGTGAAAATAACCAAATCAAAATCTAAAAACTCTAGAAACATGATTATCTGAAAAATCTAAAATACAAATTCCTTGAAAAGACTAACAAGTTGGTTGATTAATATACTATAATAGACATGATATTTTCGCAGTCCATGAGATTAATTTGAGAGTGATTTAACTTTGTAACTAATCTTTAATGTATTACGTGCTGTTTTAGATAGATCAATTTTGTGAAAGAAAAAACTCCTTATTGCAATTAAGACTTGCGATACTTAATAGAGTAGGAGGCCTTTGCATGTGTTTAGATATGCTCCTACAGATAAATTTCCCTCTCAACTAGTCCTATCCTTGCGTTGTTCCATCTTTATCCTTTGTATGGTTTTATCTGTGCATTGTCCTCGAGCAATCTTTAAACTTTTCCAGGCTTTATTCTTAACCTATTTTGTAGTATAGATTTATACTCTGTGTTTCCTAAAATAGACATTTTCTTTATTCTTTCCCTAAGGAATTATTCCAAAAAAGATATTGCAATGACATCTAAACCTGGTTCTACAATCTCTCTATACGACTGAATAGAATTGATTCACATGATGATGACAATAACAGATACCCCATATATAAAAATACACTAATACTAAGAGTGGGGGAGATGACATTATATTCCGTGGTATGTTACGTTCTCATGGTGAAATATATCAATGAAATTGCATTTGCATTGTTTCGTCATCATAATCCGTCACCATCAGTAGTACTAGTAATGACATGATCAGAAAATTTGCAGTAACCCTGGAGCAGATTCCCGCAAAACAACAAACCAACATAAGGGCAACGTTCTGTGTGGCAAAATTGAGGATTGCTTCTGGTATTGATTATAAAAATTGAGCTAATTAAGAAGCCATAAATCCCATGGACTTGCATGTCTGTTGATTTCATTCTGAAATGTAATTCAAAGTAAATGTCTGATAATATACACAGCAGGAACAACATCTCGAGTGACATAGCCTTGCAGCACATGCGTATTTGGCTTTAAAAATGCCTTATATTTTGTGATGCTTGAGACATTTTGTCTGGTGACATTGCAAACCGTATAGGATAAGGATGTAAGATCTTCTACAATGACATCACAAGTAAATACATATACATACTCTTTTGTATTATCTTTGAGTGCATTAACCATGTGGATGATGGATGGAATTAATTCCCACACCAAAACAACATACCATAAAATGTTGATATAAGAGGGAATGCTGACTTAAGAGAAAGATGGTCTCTGCAGCTCTTCCTCATTCAACCTTTATTCATTGTAGTCTTGAATTGTTTTGATGCATTTTCTAATGTTTCCAAGTTTTTAGATACATCGATCTTAAACTGTGATGCATGTTCTAGGCTTCCCTTGTCTTTGTCTATACATTGAATATGATCTACGTGGCTTCTCTCACAGCATAACATGTTATTAGAGCCAGACTAGGTGCCCAAAGCATATAAACATGGTTTGAGGGGAGTAATGGAAGCAGCCTTTGGGGGGTTCCTAGGCTTTAGTCTAAGATGATCCATGGAATTTGACACTAGTAATGTTAACATATGTTGTTCTCTGATCTAGAATCTTCCTCAAGAGATCATGTAACAACACTTAGTGCCCTTATTTCTGATGGTGATTTTTTTGTTTTGTGTGTTTGATGTTTAATGAGGGTTTTCTGTTTTTTTTGTGTTTTCTTGAAATATTTGCAAGGAAATAAAATGCAAAAACATGAAAGAATACAAGCAACTGTGATAATAACTCCTCCACTATATATTTATTTGATCATTATTCAATAGAACAGGTTATTACAATCATACCCGGATTAATTTGCAAACATGCAGCTGCTGTTCACAATCTTCAGCCAAAAAACCAAACTCATAACAGGTCCAAATCTCCTTCAATAGGCTTCCTTTGAACCATAGAATCAAACCCTTGGTGCACGGGTACTGTAGCGCGGCATTGTAGCGCGGCTATTCACGTCACTGTAGCAGCAAACATAAATTTGATTTGCAAATGATTAAATCTTAATCTCCCACAATCTTCAGATCTGCAAACATAAAACCTTGAAACCCTTGAATAATCTTTGTATTCCTTCACCAATATGCTCAAATAGAACACATGAATGATGCCCTCCAAAATACCAAATTCAACAGGTATTTCACTGTTTCAAATGGCTGCAAACACTGAAGAAGAAATGTTCTCCAATGGCACGAGGATTGAAAACCCTTGGCTTTCTCTTCTCAGACAAACTTCATCAACAACACAACAATCATCATAATGAAGCCTTGTACGACTTTCAAGAGATAAATAGGCTTCTCACATTAGAGTTCGATTTATCCCAAAAAGCTCCTCTTCTTCGATTTTGAAATGAGTAATAATATTACTTTTAATTTTCATTTAAGTCTCAATAGTTGGTGCATAAATATTTCAATTTAATTTAATTGCTCAACTGGCCCCAACTGATGAGAACTTGACCCTTCA
>VDFB02348467.1:0-28876 GCA_007258455.2 Sequoia sempervirens
TTTCTAGGATGCATTACTTGAACTCCCAAGGCCAAACCTCTCAAAAAATAGATAGGTAATAATACATTTAGAGCTCTAATACCATGATGTATTTGATGATTGAACCCCTTACCTCTAGAAAATACCTACAAACAAAAAATCCTATCACAAAAGATATAAAAAAGTAACTAATTTTCTCTCAAAAATTAAGAATTGTATTGATACAATAATGAAAGATTGATTATAATATATAATGAATCACCCTTAATAAAGGATAAAGAAACCCTAGATGAAACTCTATGTGAGGATTAAATTATATAATTCACATGTGTCATAATCTTATGACTTAAGATAAAATAGCACATGACTTAAGTAATATTAAGCATGTTAGTATAAACAGGTCATAACTAATAATTAATTAGGTGGTTTACCTTTTTACTCTAACACATAGCAACTACTATAATGCTCTTTTTCTATATTTCCTCAATCCATCTTGATTTTCATGCCTAGAGATATATATGAATGTGTTCTTCTTATTTGTAAGTGTTGGTCATTTTGAGTTTTCACTTTATTAAGTGAAGAACTATCTAAGGTTAAAATTTTGATAGTTGTTTATCAGTAAAGATATACTCTATGTGTTGCAAAGAGGTAACTATTATAACATATTATTGTAGTAGTTGTCTCCTTTGTTGAGTATTAATATTTTATAGGGTTTCTAGGTACACCAAGGTCTCTCCTTGTAAGCCTTCTTTCTATTATAAATCTAAAATAGATTGAATAACCGAAGGAACTTTTTAAGAGAAAATCAATGTTACATAAACTAGAAAAATCTAAGAATGAAAACAAGGAATCTAAGAGATTATGCAATGTCGATATGAAAAAATTACATTAAGAGATTCCAATATGAATCAATACAAAAGACCAATCTAATAGATGCATAAAATATACATGCAAGAATATACAAATACATGATAGGTAGTGAGTTTATATAGAACTAAGGAAAGGATGGAGGTGGAAAATTCAATCAATAAGAATCAACCACAAAAAGTGGAGGATGCCACAAAATTGGAAAGTGTTGCACCATTTAAGGAAGGGGACACCACATCACTTATCTCTGATTTATAAACTTACTTTATTATCCTAAGAAAGCTTAATATTTTTTTGGAAAAACCTAGGACTAAGGAAAAATAACAACCCACTAGGAAAATAAAAACCTAGACCAACACCCCCAACCCTTAATAACAGATTAAGAGGATGTAAAAGATGATGAAACCTAAAAAATGAGGCCATTTTAGGTACCCATGTACATATTAGATCCCCCCAAATAATAAGAAGCCTCACCCCACAAGAAGGAATTACACCCCCATAATAGAGAGAGAAATGAAGTGGAAGGACAAAGAAGCCCCCCAAGAGATCCAATGGTAGATGCTCAAGAATTGATGGAGAAGATAGTCTATGATCATTGAGAAACGTTCCTCCCCTTAGGAAGAAAAAAAACCAATAGTATATGCAAGTTATCTCACAAGTCCTTAAAGGAAAATGTAGGAAGAAGGTGCAAAATGTATGAAGTCTCTGAAGTCGGCTCAACTATCTGCATGTTGATGTTGAAAGTTGTCACAATCAAATCAAGTGTTCTAGGCCACACAATTGAAGATGACAAATAAAAATATCCTAGAGACTGATTTAGAGCACAAGCCAAAGACTCAAGTATCTCCTTTGAATATGTCTTCTCCAAATGTTGATCCAAAGTATCCACATTCATGTCAAACTGAAATGAATGATCATGTAGAGAATGAACAAGATGGTCAAATTTTTCCCTCGCAACAACTAAAGAAGAATCAACTTCGTCAAAGAGAAGATAAATATCATCAATATGAGGGACTCTACAAACAAAGAAGAAATATCTAGTAGAAATTGCTCCCAATAGACTAAATCCAAAAGATATAATTGATCCTACTACAATGAATTACTAGAGTCTCTCAAAGAAACATCTCTAAAATCTGAAGTTTCAATAGGTGATGTCAATGTGATCTCAACATGAGGATGAGAATCAAGAAGAGGAGTCTTTGTGTCATCTAAATGTTCATGATGTGCATAATACTTAAGCTCCTCTAAAGTAGCATCATCAAAGGGTATATTATCTACATCATCAACTAGAATGAGGCAATCTATAGCATGATAATTTGGGAATGGAAAAACATTATGGTTTCCAAATATCTCCCAAACCTTGGTTCAAAGTGTGTGGGGACATTCAATGTCCACTATATCCAACATAGAGTCATAATCAACATGAGAACCAGTTACTTCTAATACATGATCAATTTTATTATCCCATACTTATTTCTTTCTAGGTGTGTCTAGTTCAAGAATGGGCCCGTAAAGGTAAGGAAAAAGTTCTATCCATTTGATATGGGTTAGAATAGCTTTTTTCTAAGACTCATAATTAGCCTTATCCAGGATTATCATAGAAGGATGAATAAAAAAACCCATGATACAATCCTCAAATGATGAAATCAAATGAATCAACCACAAGATTACCCAAAATAGAGAACACCAATACACTCCCACCCTTTTCAATAGTATCAAAGATCACCCCCACCCCCCAAATATTATAAGGTTGGCATTGTTGTCACATGAAATTTCACCCAAGTAAACATGAAGTTCAACATTTAAATAAAATGATGAAAACAACTTCAAGGTGTGGGACTTTTTCACGTATGAGGGTGAATCTCTAAAGAAGTATGAATTCATCTTTCAATCCAAGTGCAATTTTTTGGTAAAACCCAACACATGAAAACCTACCACTATCCTACTCTAACAGCTCACAAGGGAAAAGGGGGGAAAGAAAGCATGAAAGGGAAATGGAGGTGGTACACCAATATGTAAAGGTGTTTCTTCTAGGTTTAGATTACACAACAACACATTGAAGAAGGACCATAGGACTCACATAGTTCTTTATTGGGTCAATTCCAAAGGTAAACATGAAGTTTAGGGTTTGATAGGGTGCTAGAAGGAAAACAAGATTCTTAGAACAACAATTGTAAGCAATTTAACTCAAAATGTATGCATGGAAAAAGTAGAAAAGCACTTAGATATGTAGGTAATGAACTTACACAACATACAAAAGTTGAGAAGAGGAAAAATTAGTCAATTTAATTGATGTAGAGGAAAAAATCCAATCTTTACAATTGTAGAGTGCAAAATGAAAGTTTGCTAAAGAAAAACCCTAGAGGAGCCAAAGGAAGAACCCTTGAAATGAATACATTTCTTACCTTTATAGATCATACATAACTTAGAAAAAAAAATTGAACCCTAACCCTAACTAGGGTTAACAATGAAGTCTATGTATGAAGGGAAGAAGACCTCCCATGAAAATCATGATTAGGGCATGGATCCATCAGGAAAGTCAACAAAATAGCAATAAATGAGCATGGGAACCCATAAAATCCATTATAAAAGTTAGGGGAGTAATAAATTTCATCCTTAAAGCCTTAGAATCAAAACAAGCCACTGAAAATTTGGATCGAGCATTAATGGAATTGCCCAAAAAATATGCCAAATATGTGGGAAGGTCAAGGCATCAGGCCTGAAAAGAAGCCTTTGCATCATTAAATGGTTCATAGGCCCAAAAAGTAGTGCCCTATCAAACATCAGACCTCATGCATCCTTCTTACTACACACTTCATACTATATTGGCACCTACATCAGGCTTTATATATCGAGCATGAGGTTTACTCCTTACTACAAAGCAAGGAAAAGTGCAAGAGGAAAGGGAAAACACCAAAGCTCGAAAGCACTCATCGACCATCAAAGATCAAGGGGAAGTCATACTGCTTACCGCTTAGCACTTACCAAAGAAAGTGATAAGAGGTAAGATATGATTACAAAATTTGAAAGTCCAAAAAATAAGGAATTAGGTGGATTTGACAGAACTGGTCAAGATACCAGGGAAGAAAGGGAAAAATAAACTTGGAAGAAATGTGAAGCAAAGAAATATTTTCAAAGATCGGGCATCGGGAGGGTGCCTTACCTCATTCCACAAAAGAGGTAAGGGGCAAAGAGGAAGGCCGATCTCCAATGCCCAAAAAAAAACACTTATTTGTTTTCCAAAAGCACATTGGGGATTGGGGGAAGGTCTTACCTCATACCTTAACAAAGGTAAGAGGTAAAGGAGATGTTCAATCCTTGAACTCTGAAAATCAAACACTTGGTCACTTTTCCAAAGAACATGTTGTGGGTTAGGGGTTGGATGGAGGGATTACCTCTTACATAACAAATGGTAATAGGTAAAGGGTAAGGTTGAAGTTTGACCCTAGAAAGATCAACACAACTAATTTTCAGAAGGAAGGATAGGCCATAGAGGGAAAGGGTCAAGCCTGATGGGTGAAACCCAAAAATCTAAGAAGAGAAATGGAAAGAAAGGGAGAAGAAGAAAGAGATCAGGGGTGATAGAAGAGGGATGCAAGGAAGTAAGAAAGAAATAGCCCAAAGGTATAAAAACACAACACTTATCCACTTTTAGGAACCTTCAAGGAGAATTCATGCAAGATAACCCATATAGGATCTCTCAGATTGGTTATTAATGATGGATCATCTAAGGGTGGCATGAAATGACAACATTTATGGTGACTTTTGTGGGATGATTGTGTACTAATCATAAAATCCAGTATCCTTATTGGTCCATTGGGCACAGATTCATAAGGGAAAAACTTCAATAATTGAGCCTCCCAAGGGAAAAACAAAACATTTGCAGGCTACACTTCAAGGAAAATAGAAAACTAGGGACATGCATTCCCTTAAGGATAATGCAGGGTGTGCAAAGGAACTTCTTGGAAAGTAAAAAAACTAACTAATATGTACAAAAGATAGAGAATAGGGTTTTCTCAAACAAAACCATTGACTAGTTATCTAAAGTAGCATCCCTTTCTTATTATCTTGCAATGCTTCATGTGATTCTGAGTGGCTAAGGGAAGGTGGTGGTTGAAAACATGCTTAACCAACTGTTACAACAAAAATTGGAGAAAAATGGCCAACCCACTTACCTCCTCATGATGGTCATGCATACTGCTACTTTGAAATGCATAAGTAGGTTGAATGCATTCCTCCTTAGCTAAAACCTCGTGCTTGGGTGTAAGCACAACTTGTGGTACCTTGGTGGCCTCCATCCATGCAAGATGTATGATAGGACATCCTCCTAAAAGGAAAAACTCTAAGCTCTCCCTGCTAGCCCCTTAATTGTGCATTGCCTCTTCATCATTTTGTTGGCCAATGAAGAAACCTCTTATGATTTTTTTGGCAAAAGCAAAGAGATTTATGCCTTATGTTCACGTTTCTTCTGATTTCCCTCTTCCAAAGGTGATGACTTTCCATCCAATCTTGAACAAAAGGCCTCTAAGTCATCCAAAAATAATTCTTCCTTGGCCTCTTCCTTGATTTTCTATATAAGAGGATCAATCTTGGCATCGTAACAGCTTTCCTTGGGTGTGTCCACCTCTTCACTTTGCAAAATAGGGTTGTCAGCATTTGTCTCCCCACAGACTAGCATCTTTTCATGCTCATTTTCATCCCCAATCTTCTTCAAAACTTGTGAAGGTATTGAATCTCACATGCTCTTTTCATCTTCATTAACAAAAAAATAAAGCTCAACAAATAAAAATACTAAGTCTTCATTTACATTAGCTTCCCCTACTTGTTGCCTTGTTGTCCCAACTAATTTGTTGATGTAGGAATAGATACATTTTCTTCATTTTCAACAAAGAATGGAAGATGATCAAATAAATCAATAAGAGCCTCATGCTCAACACCCACCTATCCTTCAACATGCTTCCCTAGCTGGTCATGCTCATCAAACTCTAGTTGTATGTAAGACCCTTCCTCCTCCATGTTGCGTTCAATTGGACCAACAACAAAAGAAACCTCTTTCTCTTCCCCAAAAACCTCCTCTTGTGCACTAAACCAGCTATCATGGTAGGCAATGGGCCCATCTTTGCAAAGATGGATGATACCAGGACAAGGAGGTTGATTATTGGAATCTTGTTAGGTTTCTTGAGGAGCAATAGGCTTTTGAGGAGACTACTCTTAAGGAACACAGGGTTGAATTTTCATAGTCTCAGCCTCTTGCAAACAATGAAGGTCTCTGAAGCTTAGAATCTCAAGCTCAAAATAATTACTTGAAGACATAGGAGGCTTACCTTTCTTGAAGCTTGGAAAATTATACTTGGTAGGCTTCTCCTCCATAGGCTGATTAGACGTGCAAATGGTTGATTGGCTTTCCAACCTTTACACCTGAGTAATCGAAAGCCTCATTTGCTCTTGTTTAGCAAAAAAATATTTTGCAAGAGACTCCTCATATTTCTACCTTTCTATCTCCATATATTTTTTTGTTGGTAGACCTGATAAGACAACTCCTCCTACTGAAAGTCATGTTCTTAGACTCCTTCAATTTTGTTCATTTTCCTTTGAAAATCCAAGAGTTTATCCTTGATGCTTAAGTTATCAGCACTAAAATGTTGGCTATGAGGATAATAAGGCTCGTTGGAGAAAAAAAGGATTTATTGTGATTAGGTTTGAATATATGGTTGGTATGAGCCTTAAGCAAGGGTGGGTGGGTGGAAAGCATGCTAAACATGTTGGTTTCCTTGTGTAGGAAAGGTGTTTGAGTAAAAACTAGTTGCATGATAATTGTGATATGACTAAGAAGGGTGAAAATTGGTAGCATTTTCATGGTAAGGAGGATGATAGAACATGCTCCATAAAATGAAAACATGATGCAGCATCAAATAAGTTGGGAATTCATGAAAAGCTTTAAAACTAGAAAATGAAGACTGATTTTTGTAAAAAAAAATCACACATACCAACACCTAGTCTTCTTGAAACCAAAAAATCAAACTTGGATTCGCTAGGTGAATGAATATTTTTCCTCCAAAGGTATATATTGCTGACATAAATACCAAATTAGAAATGATGATAAACTTGTGTCCCACTAGGCATGCCAAAAATTATTGTCACATGAAATTACACCCTACTGAACATGAAGTTTGGCATTCGAATGAAATAATGAAAATAACCTCAAGGTGTGGGACCTTTGTGCGTATGAGGTTGAATCTCTAGAGAAGGTTGAATTCCTCTTTCACTCCAAATTCAATGTGTTCCTCCAACCCAACACATGAAAACCTACCACTATACTACTCTAAAATCTCATAGCAGAAAAGGGGAGAAAGAAAGCATGAAAGGGAAATGGAGGTCATACACCAAGATGGAAATTTGTTTCTTCCTGGCTAAGATTGCATAAAAAAATGTTGAATAAGGACCAGGGGACTCACATGGTTCTCTATTGGGTTGATTCCAAAGGTAAACATGAAGGTTAGGGTTTGACAAGGTGTTGAAAGGAAAGAAAGATTCTCATAATAGCAATTGTAAACAATTTAACTTAAAATGTATGCATGGAAAAAGACAAACAAGCACTTATATATGTAGGTAATGAACTTACACAACACACAAAAGCTTAGAAGAGGAAAGCTTAACCAATGTCATTGATCTAGAGGAAAAAATCCAATCTTTACAATTGCAAAGTGTAAAATGCAAGTTAGGCAAAGGAAAACCCCAGAGGAGCCAAAGGAAGAACCCTAGCCCTAACCAGGGTTAGCAATGAAGTTTTTGTGTGAAAGGAAGAAGCCCTCCTATGAAAATCGTAATTAGGGAATAGATTTTTCAACAAAATAGCCATAAATGAGCATGGGCACCCATAAAATCCACTTGTAGAAGTTAGGGGGGCAATAAATGTCAACCTCAAATCCCTAGAATCGAAACAAGCTACTCAAAGGTTAGATCGAGCATTAATGGTGCGACTCAAAAAACATGCCAAATCTATGGGAAGGTCAGGGAATTGGGCCTGAAAAGAAACCTTTGCATCATTAAATGGTCCATAGGCCTGAAAAGCAGCACCCTATTGGATGTCGGACCTCAAACATCGTTCATACCTCATACTTCATACTATATTTACCACTTACCACTAAGCAAGGCAAAGCATAGGAGGAAAGGGAAAACATTGAAGCATGAAAGGACCCACTAGTTGTCAAACCAAGGAAGAAAAGGAAAAAGATTCTTGGAAGAAATGTAAAGGGGAGAAATATTTTACGATTTCAAGCATCAAGAGGGTGCCTTACCTCATTTTGCAAAAGAGGTAAGGGGAAAAGAGGAAGACTGATCCCTGATGCCTGAAAAAAAAACATTTAGTTATTTTTTTCCAAAAGCACATCAGGGGTCAGGGGAAGGTCTTACCTCTTACCTTAAAAAAGGTAAGAGTTAAAGGGGATGGTCGATCCCCAAAGTCTAAAAAGAAAACACTTGGTCCCTTTTCCAAACAATATGTTGGGGGTCGAGGGTCAAATCGAGGGTTTACCTCTTGCAATATAAATTGGTAAGAGGTAAAGGGTAAGTTGGAAGTTTGACCCTCAAAAGATTAACACTTAGCTGATTTTTAGAAGGAAGGATAGGTGGTAGAGGGAAAGAGTTGAGCCCAATGGGCGAAACCTGAAAATATAGGGAGAAGAAGGAGATCGGGGGTGATAGAAGAGGGATGCAAGGAAGCAAGAAAGTGATAGCCCAAAGGCCTGAAAACATAACATTTAGCCACTTTTAGGACTCTTCTAGGAGAATTCATGCAAGATGGCCCATATAGGATCTCTTAGATTGGTTATCAATTATGGGTCATCTAAGAGTGGCATGAAATGACAACATGCACTTTATAATTCAGTGCATTTACAAAGCCTTTTCCAAGATACAATGCTCAATAGGCTCAAAATAGCCAAAATTATAAATTTTGATACAAATTGAACCTAAAAAAAAATCTAGAAAAAATAGCCTTATATTTGTGTAGTGATCTTCAATACCTTTCCAACACCTCTTTTTTTTCAAAAATCGGAGCATCGGAGCGAAAGTTATGGCATGTTCTAGAAATTGGCAGAAACAGCTTCAACCTAAAATTTTTGGTACAAAAGGGTAAAAAATCTTCTCAATACCTCTATGGATGGAAAGTAATTTTCTCCAGCTTTTTGACAATGTCTTGTTTTCTAAGATCACCTGAAGCAAAAGATATGAATTTTTGAAAAAATGAAGTTGTCCCATAGGAAACAATTTTTTCTAGTGAAATTTTTTTTACTTCTAATTTGATTTCTAAAAATCTACTCACTATGTGTAGACAATAAAAGAAACCCAGAAATATTTGGTCTTTTGATCCAACAAGTAGAAGATGAAAAAATTAAGTTTATTTAACTTTCAACCTGTAGAGAAATGGATGCATGACGCTTTTTTGGACAACAATGTTTTCTAGATCTACTCAATATATGCAAAATGTAATAGATACCCAAATGGTTTTTCAACCTTGGGAACAAAACCTAGAAATATGTTTTCTTACCAACAAGTGGAAGCTAGATTTATGAAGCAAAAATGAAAATGGGTCTAATAAAAAACTATTTGCCAAATCTGAGCTTCAAGCCCCCGTTTGCAACTATGTCAAATGATCTCCAATTTGGATGAAACAAAATCCAAATCTAACTTTCTCAAGCCTTCTGGACATGTTGGAACATCTAAAAATGCTACTAGTATAACTAGAAATACTGCAATCACCCAGATCTCACAAAATGTGTATGCAATATGAAGAGGTTATTAGATCTTTGCAAATCCTTTCTGATTCTCTAGATCATTAAAAACTCAAGAGAAGAGAATACATGAATTTACAAAATATTTACAAGAAAACTCAATCTTTAATTAGGAATCTATGAACTTAGATTTCTCAAAACAAAATCTCTCATACCATGTTAGAAATCCAAAATAGATTGAATAATTCAATGAAATTTTTAAGAGAAAATCAAAGTTACATAAATTGGAAAACATAAGAATGCAAACTAAGACTCCTAGAGATTATGCAATGTCGATAGAAAAAATTTCATTAAGAGATTCCAAGTTGAACCAATACAAAAGTTCAATCCAATAGATGCATAAAAGATGCATGCAAGAATATACAAATACAAGCTAGGTAGTGAGTTTATATAGAACTAAGGAGAGGATGGAGGTGGAAAATCCAACCAATAGGAATCAACCACAAAAAGTGGATATGGACCGCCAAAAGTGGAGGATGCCACCAAAAGTGGAAAGTATTCCACCCTTTAAGAAAGGGGACACCACATCGCTTATCTCCTAGTTATAAACTCACTTTATTATCCTAAGAAAGCTTAATAAAATGTAGAAAAAACTTAAGACTAAGGGAAAATAAATTAACCCACTAGGAAAATAAAAAACTACACCAACACTTCCATCACATTTATTAGTGAAACTCTAATGGGTGTTTAAAAATGTAATATTAATCCCCATGGAATATTTTTATATGTGAGTTTTTTTTACTTGTTATAGATGAATATGGATTAATTTAGAGGGATTATTAAGTAAAACTATCTATTTGTACTATATCTTCGCTAATTAAAATTTATTTCTACTTGAAATGGTTAGAAACAACTATTTTACCTAAGCATACATTGGTATTTGAAGATACCAACCTTCCACACTCATTTAAAATATAAAATGTTTTAAGTTCTTATATAATAGAGGTAGACAATTTCCATGCTTTCCATTATTTGGTATCATAACCATGGATTAATGTGAAGTAAGATTAAATTATCAAATGTTTAAATAATTATACATAGCAATATATACCTTGTTGTATGTAAAACTTATTAAAAGATATCAAATTTTATAAATTATTAACTATTGTCATTTGAAAGCATATTAGGGAAGATATAGAACCAACTATAATAAGTTCTATTACAACTAGTGTTTTCTTAACAAATTTTAGGGGTTAAGAGCATAAATAGATATAGTTATTATGTAATACATTGATCAAACATTTTGAACTAATATGCTAACTTGTTTTGGTGAACTATGAAGGGCACACAATATACTGAGAGAGGGGTGAATCGGTATATTTAAAACTATTTAAAAATATTTAATTCAACATGAATTACTATTAATAAATTCTCTAGACATGAACCAAGGAAAGAAGCAATAATCAAGCCCACGTTCACACAATGAACACCAAATATACATGGAAATTTAGAATAAGAAAACCATGGTGAGAAGAGATGGAGCTATTGTCCAAATCTAACCTCATAGAAATAATGAATAACTACTAGAAACACTAGTCCCAGACTATGTTTGTAGGCACCAACCTATTGGAGACACCAATCCCCAACATACAGATTTGAGCACCAACTCAATAGGAAAGAAACCAGTCCTACTGGATTACAAAGATGAGTTAAGAATCTTCAATGTTGATTACATAGCTTACACTTGGTCTGGTCTACCTTCAGATACTCTCCTACATAGCATAAGATCTAATAGTGGTGCACAATGATTGGGATGCAACTCCCATTACATCACCAAAATTCACACTTACTCATACATATTATTATGATTAGTCATTGAATATAAATAAATATATCCATTCCAATACATTAAAAAAAATTAATATTGGCTAAGAACCTTTTAACACCATCCACAATTAGCCAGGTCAGCTAAGGGTGGATCTAAATTCAAATTGATATGAAAAGTGTAGTGGGTTAGTCCTAAATCAAATTTGTCACCACCAATAATAGATAATTTTATGCACTTCCTTTAGAGAACTTAACCTAGACCTATTTTATCTTCACACACTTACTCCAGTTGGTGAATGCTTCCCTTCTCTAGCACAAATGCTTAGAAATTATCACTGTTAGCTATTCAACACAAATAATACTGTGTTACATCTATCTTTATTTTTGTCGAAGCTCAACCTTTAAAAATTTGGAATCTAATACAACATGAATAAAATTACTTTAGGTCCAAACCATAGGGAACATCATTCAACTACGATAGAATGAAAAACAAAACACTTTTACAGTATAATACAGTGCATAAGTACCAATCCACATAATACTTCTGCAAACACTTCTAGACCATTTTTGGCAACTAGAATAGATACAATATTGATATTTCAAGAATAATACATGTAGTCTTCTACATAATGCATATCACACTAGAACATTGTTCTCAAAAGCTCTAACATGACATGATCATGACAGTAATACACCCTAATTTCAAAATCTCGAACAAGGTAGTAATGATTACATTTATTTTTTACCAATCTACTAGAATTACTCCTTTGACATCAATGAGAACCTTTAACATCAATGACAACATATGTTCAAAAATATCCCCTTTGTTATTAATGGAAAAGAAAAATGTTGTTAGCACATCAAAACCTTAATCTAGAACTCCCCCTATGAGATACAAACTAGATTTCCTGAGCTTTTGAAGGATATATCATTTTGGATTCCTTTCTCCCTCTTCTACATAAATGGAAAAGGATAAAAATTGAGAGCCACACTAATTAGAATCTCTCTAGATTCTTTCCTCTCTTAATTTTGAGCTTCTCTCTCCCCTTCTGACATTTCCAGTCTAATAAGCATTTTGCAAGGCCACCAAGCATGCTTGCAGTAGAGAGTCAATACTCCCCCTCAACCTATACTTCCTCTTGATTAAAGAGGAGGGAGAAACCACTCCCAATTTTTGTTGAAGATACTCAAAATTATCCTTAGGAAGAGTTTTTATGAAATTTTTTTCTATTTGATCCTTAGTCTCAACATACTCCAACTTCACTTCTTTATCTACAAACTTCTCTCTCAAAAAATGATACTTAATTGCAATATGCTTTTTCCTTGAATGCATTACCAAATTCTTAGAATATTTATAGTAGTAGTATTGTCACAAAGAATGGAAATGGGTTAATCAAGCTCTATTTTCATCTCCTTCAGGTTCTGCTTCATCCATAATATCTAAGTGCAACATGAAGCTGCTTCTATGTACTATGCTTCTACTATAGATAAATATATTGAATCTTCCTTCTTGATTAATGAAGATATATGATTGTCACCAAGAAAGAAATCTCCACCACTTGTACTCTTTCGGTCATCTATGCTTCTAGCCCAATATGCATCTATGTATGAAGTTAATGGGAAGTTTTCACTCTTAGGATACCACAAGCCAAAATCTATTATAGCCTTCAAATATCTAAATATCCTCTTTACCGCCTTGGTATGAGTTTCCTTAGGCACTTCCTAAAATTTAGCTACCATCCCTACTACTTGCATTATTTCTAGTCTAGAGGTAGTTACATACCACAAACTACTAAGCATTGAGTTATTCAAGGTCTGATTTTCTAGAGAAAATTCATCATGCTTACTCAATTTGCACCTAGTAACCATAGGTGTACTTACCAATTTGCATTCTTCCATTTTAAACTGTCTCAATATCTCTTTTATTGACCTTTTTTTGAGAAATTAATATACCTTTGTCTAATTGAGAGATTTGTAAACCAAGAAAGAAAGATAGCTCACTAAGCATTGACATTTCAAACTAATTCTACATTACATCCCAGAACCCTTTACACATAGTGTCACTACTATTGCCAAAGATAATGTCATCAACATAAATAACATCAATCAATAATTGATTTGGCACTCCCTTTGGGAATCCATACAAACCATTATGTTGAAGCAGTGGCGACCTATCATGGTATTAAGCTGGATAGGGAGAAGGGGATTTCCAAAATTTGGGTTCAAGAGGACTCATTGAATATTATTATTTTCCTTAGGAAAGTTTCCCCTCCTTCTTGGTCAATTGAAAGATTTATTGTGGATGCCCTCTTTATGTTGAATGATTTTGATGAGGTTTATATTTTTCATGCCTTTCATGAGGCAAATGGGGTGGCATATTTTTTATGACTCTTGGTTTGGCATCAACTAGATCATGGGAGGTTAATGATAACTTGTCAGTGAAGCTTATATCCTTGCTTAATAATGATAGCTTCCAATTTTTTTGGAGTGGGTCATCTCTTCAGGTGTTTTCAAGGGTTGGTGTGTTAATTATTAACATTTCATGATGATAAGATACTTGAATTTGGTGGTGATCATCGGTAATTGTGGGAGTATGAGTTGTATGTGCAGGAGGATTTTGGCGATTATTTTCCTTTGTACCTCAAAAGGAAGGCATGCACGCTTTCTAGGTGTAATTTTATCTTCGGCCCTATTGCTTATTTGAATTTATTTTTTGTGCAGTCTCTCTCCTATGAATTTTTTTCCATTGAAGATGGGTGGGGATAGGTGTAGAACATAGCCATTCTCATGTGATGAGATCAAAGAAAATGTTGATCTGTGGGAAATTTTATAGAAGGGATGGGTTACCCCATTCATGGAGAAATTACATGGGTTTGAGTAGAATGTCTAACAGGAGTTTGTCAATGCTTGGCATGGTCAAGTGTTGAGTTTTTTTGGTATGGAAATCACTATTAATGAGGATTTTATCATGGAAGTAATGGGGATTTTGAATCAAGGAAGGAAATTTCATAGAGAGAAATACATGCCTGGAGTTGCCAGAATGATCTTCCTATGGAACAAGGAGAAGGAAAAAATGGTGAGACTCCAATGTGGGGGTTATGATCACACCAAAATCAATCCTATTTGGGGTGAGGTGTCCATGGCACTGATGCATTAATTTACCTTGGATAGGAAGTTCACAGCTTTTTATGGGCACCACTTCGTGTTTCTTAATCATTTCCATCATGGTAATCTTGTTTCTTTTCCTTTCTATCTTCTATTGTCTTTGGAAGATGGGATTGCAGACTTTAGAAGGAATCCTAGAAATCCCTTCTTACATGAGGGTTTGATGTTGTTGATATTGGAACATATAAAATTTAATTTTGTTATTGATTCCCCTGTTCCTATTAATCCTGGTAAGTCTAAGAAGAATGAGAAGTTGAGTGGGAAATTCCAGATTGAGGAGGTGGAAGATGATGTTGGTACAAAATTTGAGGATGAATCATATACATGGTCGGATGGTTACCAAATGGACAAGGATTATACCCCATCTACTGGGGGTAAGAAAATATTTTCCAAAAAGGCTAAGCCCTCTTTCTCATGTGTGAAATGTAAAATTCAGGTTGTGGATGGTAAATCAAGTAGAAGGAAGACTTCGAAACAGGGGCTAGTGTGTTCCCATGAACTGGTGGAAAATACGCAGGAGGGAATTGGGCTTAATAAGGTTGGTGAGGTGGTAGATTTTGTGAATGAGAAGAATATTCAGGATTCTAGTGGTGGTGGGGGGTCCCAATTATGGGGAAGTTGAATAGTGTTGTGGATTTGGAGGATTCTCCTGCTATGTCAGTATCTAAATACAAAGGCAAAGAAAAGGTTGATCCACCCAAGGGATTCCAAGATGAAGACCCTTCCATGAGCTCCCATCAGGGGAGGGGTTTGTATTAGGGTATGATGGACTTTTCACAGGCTTTTGGGTTGGTCAAGGAAGGGGAAGATATCTTTTTTAATATTCTTATGTGGTTGGTTCAAGAGGTCTAGGACTTCCATGGAAAGTATGACATGATTTCTCACTGTAATATATCTACCCTAAGAATCTTTAGGGAGAAGGACTCTATCTTTAGTATGGTAAAATCATTGAATTCCAACCTTGGCCCTATGGTGGAGGATGTGGCTAATATTAAGAGAGATCATGGTCCTAGGATTTCCACTATGGAGAGGAATTCCCTATAGATGTGTAAAGATCTCAATGCTTTGATTAATCTCAAAAAGGAGAAGCTTAATCCCTCTGCTAAAGGTTTGGTGTTCCTAAGCGAAAAAGCAAGGGAATGGACTGGTAAATCCCTATTTAATGAGTCGGTGAACCAAGATGGGTTTGATGATGTTTAAAAGGGTATGCAGGCTATTGACTTGGGAACTGGGTCAAGTGTACGTACACAAAGTAAAAAAAAATAACAAGGTGGTGTTGAGGCAAGATGTTGAAGAGATCATAGAAATACACAATAAGGTGATATCTAAGGATCTAGAATCAACTAGGATGTTAAAGGAAATTCTATAGTTGCTCCTTTTTTTTCCTCTCTTGTTTTGGTTGTCGTGTCTTTGGTTGTTTTCTACTGATAGTGTGTTTATTTTTGTTTAATTAGCTTAGTTTTTGTGTTGGTGGGTCAGCTCAACTACTTTATCTTTGCTACCATTTCTTTTGTATAGGGTTTTAGAGCCCCTTAAAAACTTGTTTTACATTAATAAAAAACAATCAATAATTGATTAGCTTGTATTTTTATATAAGTTGTTATTTGTGCTACCTCTCCTGAAAATTCTTTGTTGTAGATATTTATCCAATCTGGAATACCATGCTCTAGGAGCCTTTTTTAGTCCATAAAGAGCCTTCTTTAGTCTGCACATAAAATTTAGTTTATCTAAACATTGGAATTCTTATGGTTGTTCAATATAGACTTGTCTTCTAATTCTCCATTCAGAAATGCAGTTTTGGCACCCATTTGATATAGCTTGAAATTATTGAATGTTGATAAATCAAAAAACATTTTGATTGCTTCTAATCTTGCTATCAGAGAAAATATATCATCAAAATCAATTCCCTCAACTTGAGCATATATTTTTCCTACAAGTTTGGCCTTGTTCTGGATTACTTTTACATCTTCATTTAACTTATTTATAAAGACCCATTTGGTACCAATGACATTTTTGTCTCTAGGTATCAAAACCAGCTCCCAAGTTCAATTTTTATTTATTTGAGTTAACTCTTCTTTCATAGCATCTACCCAACCTTTCTATTTTCTTCCCCTTGTATAAGAACTTGGTTCAATTTTTGATAATTAGAAAAATGTACTTGTTCATTTTCTTTCTCAATTCATCTTTGGGTTGACTCCACTATCTTTATCTCCTATGATTTGATCTTTAGAATAATTATTTTGAGCATACCTCGCCAAAGTATTTGTAATTGTGTTCTTAGAGTCATTTTCTAAGCCTTCATCACTACTATAGATTATATATTTCCACAATCCTTTTCAACCTTTTGTTATAACATCTATATGCCTTGATTTTCATAAAATAACCAAAAAAACCTTCATTAGATCTAGAATAAAACTTACCCAAATGTTCTTCATCCCTCTTAATATAGCATTTTCTTTCAAATATTTTGAGATGTCTGATTGAAGGCAGTCTTCCTTTCTATAGTTCATATGGTGTTTTGGCAGTATTTGTTCTAATTTGAGCTATGTTCAAAATATAAACTATGGTCTGAACTTCTTATCTACAATACATATCTAACAACTTTTCTTGACTTAACATTGTTCTAGCTATCTCCTATACAATTCAGTTCTTCCTCTCAACTACTCCATTTTGTTGTGAAGTTCTAGGAGTAGAATATTGTCTTTGGATCCCATTCAACTCAAATAATTCATCATACCTATCATAAGTAAATTCTTCACCTCTATATGATCTCAAGAACTTGATTACTCTTTTGGTTTCATTCTCAACCATAGCCTTAAATTCTTTAAGCTTCTCAAAAGCTTCTTATTTTTATTTCAAAAAATTAATCCAAGTCATTCTAGAATAATCATCAATAATAATCATAAAATACTTGTGGTGAAGGGGACTCCCCTTACAAGTTGGAACAACATAAACAAATAAATTTGCATAGAAAAAATGATCTTTATTACTAGACTAACATTACAGAGTTACATGCCATCTCATGGGTGGATTATGGCATGCATCTATCATTTGGCAGATATGAGTTCAACCTCAAGCTTCACTATCAAGCTATGAGATACCCTCATACTACCTCTACTTGCTTTTATTCCTTCAAATTTTCTATCCTTCTAATTCTCCAGGTTGGTTACATAGACATTTGTGACTATGTTCCGATTTGTCCCTAGTAAGTCGTCTTTTAGTCATTCATTCCATGCCTATAAATCCATTTTTCCCTAGTCAATTAGCAACAATGATGTGAATCAACGAATACCAACATACCATGTGCCACCACTGGGTTTTCTAGCTCATCATTCAGCCATCCTCTTTCATCGCCTCCTTATCGTTGTATCATTGGGACCATCTCAAGAGTCCTACTAATGAAGGTCTATCACACCGATCAACATGCTATCATGATATGAGTCCACCCTATCACCATGCAATTCACAAAAAGGATGTGAATCACATGACCATTCATCAATCACCATTGTTTTGTACACATCCTATCATGTTGGGTCCCACATGTCACCCAACCTTCCATCACCCCATCACTGAAACTCATTATCATTTCCCACCAATAGCCTGTAGTCACTCTGATGCATGTATTATTATTCTATCATTGGGACTCACTTCCCCATCCTACCGATACACCCAAGTCCTCCTAATGTCATTTGTTAACTTCCTTTTGAACGTCGGGCTATTGGAGAGAATCACATTATACTCCTACCAATATGCAATTTTCCCACTAATAGATGGTCATCAGTCCATCGGGAAGACCTAAGTTAGCATCTCATTGATGAAGCTCACTCCCACCGATGATATACATACCACCACTCATAAGGGATATCAGCCTATCGTTGGGATACTGGATGTTGTCCTACTAATAAGTAATCCTTCTGCCGATATAACTCCATGCACTATTCACTCACTATTGTCATCAATATGTCATTTTAACTTGTAGGAGAGTCACACCGATATGTCAAGGTCCTACTGATAGGCCATGTTAGCCCTTATTTGATCAAACAAACACAAAATTTGAGTGATGCAAGATTTTTCTTCACCCTAGATGTTCCTACATCAAATACCTAAGGTAGTTTGAAAAATAACTCTGTCACTTCTTGGGAGTTAGGAGAAAACCAAGACGGCTAACCTCTAACTCGGACAACCAAGTTGAATCTTCTATTGGCCTTCCTTTCCACTTTGTGAGGTATTCATTGTACTGCCTATTCCTAGTACTCCTTCCCAAATGATATCCAGGATCTATATGAATTCTTCTTCCTCCATAGCTACTGTTGGAACACTCCATTGTGCCTCTACCAACTCATGCTCCTTATCGCCTTCATGATACTCTGTCATATTTGAGAAGTTAAATATAGGTGATACATGAATCCCATTTGGAAAATCCACCTTATACACATTTCCTAAGTTATGTTTCTTCAAAATCTTACATGGTCCAAACTTCTTCATCTCCAACTTATTGTATGTACCAACTAGAAACCTTTCCTTATGTAAATGAACCATGACTTCATCTAAGTAGCAAACTCCTTATGCCTTCTTTTCTGATCTTCCTTTACTTAGTATTGTATATTCATCTTAGTAATATTCTCCTTGACTTCTCTATGCACATTCTTCATATGTTCAACAAAATCCTCAGCTTCAGCACTATGCTTCCCTTCCTTATCCATCTTCGTCAATTTAGTAGTAGTTCTTAGACTACTCCTATACACATTTTGGAATGGTGATCTACCAGTACTCCTATTGATAGAATTGTTGTAAGAAAATTCCACTTGGGGTAAAATCATATCCCATCCCTTGGGTCTGTCTCCTACTAAGCACCTTAGCAAGTTACCCAAACTCCTATTTTGCCTTCATTTGTCCATCTATCTATTGGATGATGTACAAAGCTAAATTTCACATTGTATATGCATAAAAATGGTCATGTATATAATCCTGGCAATTAATTAAATATTTATTATTTAATTAATTTTCTAAAGTCCTCTACATATGATTAAATTTAATTAATTTAATTATATTGTTCATTCATCTTATTTCTCTTCCATAATTAAATAAATTTATTTTATTTAATTATTTTCATATGTCCTCTTAATTAATTAAATAAATACATTCTATTTATTTAAATTAATTATCACTGTTTGAATTTAAATTAAATCTTTTGATTTAATTAAGTTTAAATATTTCCCCTTTCTTCTATTTTAATTCTTCTTCTAATTAATTAAATGTTTCATTTAATTAATTTCATAAAAGTGATTTAATTAAATAAATTTTATTTAATTAAAAATATCTTATGTTTTCTTTCCAATCCAAAATTAGGTATTTTAACCTAATTGTGCAATCTTCTCATATCATAATTAAATATTTTATTTAATTATGAGATATTCTACTTTTTTCAATAAAACTGATTAAAGCTCTTTTCTCACCACAAGTTCTCTTCTGCTTTTAAAAGCTTAATTAAATATTTTTATTTAATTAAGAAAAGCTGAATGTCCTCCACAAATAAATAATTGAATTTTTAAATTCATTTATTTATCAGCTTTTAATCTTTCTTTTTTTCTTATCTTCTCTTCTTTTTCCTCTTTCATAATAAAATAGAAAAATCTGTTTCTAGGGTTCTTCTATCTTCTCCTTCAATTTCATCTATCTTCAGCCGTTTGATCTGCCAGGAATTATCACAACCGTCAATCGAGACAGCCAATCAGAATCATTCAGAAAGTCCTATAAATACCTGTGTGAATCCAAACATTGGTAATAGGCAATTAAGTAGAGTTTATGCATTTAATTCATTTAGTATTCATTTATCATAGCATCATGTTTATTTCAAGTTTCTTAGCTAAAATCATTATCATAGCTTAATCATGCATTCATATCATAGCAAAATCTCGTTCTTTAGGAAGACAGTTTGTTGAGCCTAGCCACTAATCTGAGAACACAAGGCTGGAATCTACAAAAACACTAAAGATAGAGGACGATAGGACGACAACGGAAACAGGATACTGAGTTTGCACTTCTCTATTCCTTTTATATTTCTGTTTTTGTTATAATGTTCTATTGGTGTGTTTGAACTGGTTCTAATTCGTTTATGCACTTAATTTTCACACACACATTAAATGGCGCCCACCGTGGGGCCTATGCCCCGATTTTAGACTTCTTTCTTGCAGGTTTTTCTTGCAGGTTTGCTTACAGGTTTTCTGGCATTCGGCAGCGCGTTTTGGAAGATTCGGGAAATTTTCTTTTGCAGGTATTTCGGCGCATCTAGGCTCTGTTTCGGCGCATCTGGTCATTTCTGCGGCGCATCTGGGAAACAGAGTGGCGCATCCGTCATTTTCTGTAGTGCATTTAGTATTTTAGTTAGCGCATTTAGGACATACTTTAGTGCATTTAAAGTTGTATCAGAAAATTAAAAAAAAAATCTCTGCATTTAGAATAGCGCATATAGTTTCTGTTTTCGCGCATCTGGGTAACAGAGAAGCGCATTTGTTTTCTGTTTTAGCGCATTTATGTAACAGAGTTGCGCTTCTGGTCTCTGTTTCTGTGCATTCGGGAGACAGAGCTTCACATCTGGAATTGTAACCGAGATTCTGAGTCTGACGCCTTCCGCAGACATAATTTCTTTCATTTTTATGTTGGGCTTAAAATGAATCAATCTAGGGTAGCCACCACACCTTTTATCATGCAGATAAAACGAACCCCATGTCTGTTGTGAAGCAACATCTTCACTTAGATTAAATCACATTTGATTTTGGTGCACATAAAATGAATCTGTCTACTCTTATTGACTGTGCTTGAAAGTGGTAGGTGATTATGCTCTCACCCTATGCAAACTAGGTGATCAGAAAACCAGACCCACTTTTCCCTATGTAACCCTGATTTGATAATCGAAGTATCCTCTCCCCTTGCGCACTTGTGCGATCCTGGGTGCAAGAGAAATGGTTATTGACTCTAGAAATTGGGCCTGCCTTAAGGGAAAAAGTACTCACCTTAAGGGACGACTCAAACCGGCAACGGAGCTAAAGCCAAGCTACCCCCGACCGGTATATAAATGTAAATCTTAAGGGAAAACCTAAGGTTGCTTGTGCGGATGTGTCATACGGACAGAGTTGTACTCCCTTAAACCCTGTTGAGCTTAACCTCTTCAGGCTGGAGTGCCACCTTAATGGTGATTAATCTCTTGCCCCATGTATGGCCACTCGAACGGGGGTCCCGAACTAAATACCATTGTTTAGAAAGCCAAAAACCTTCTATTTGCTAGTCCAGCACCGGTCGGTGTGAAGCCTTCCACACTTTCGCAGTCAATAGTAGAGGTGATCAGCTCGCCATGGGAGTTTCATGGGGGTTGGAAGCTTGGTTGGCCTGAGAAGAGAGTGCACTGTAAGGGGGAGCCCGTGCAGCCAAGCTTCTGGATTCACACGCTACTGATATGCGGTTGGGGAAACCCACGTGGAGTCTAGCGGATATTGTCCTGGCCTAACCTAGGTTGTGCTTGTCTTATTCTGTGTTTGGTTACGAATCAACTTAAATCAGACTGTTTGCTGTGCTTTCAAAACATTAATTCAGATAAAGGATCATCCAAGAACAAACATGACAAATTTCAGCTGAAAACTGGTCAAAACTGTCCTAGAAAAACTGTTTTAGCGCATCTAGGGGAAAACTGCAGCACATTTAAGCTCTGTTCTAGCGCATCTGTGTTCTGTTTCGGCGCATTTAGGATTTTCTGCTGCGCATCGGTGCTCTGTTTCTACGCATCTGAGATTTTCTGAAGCGCATTTGACTATTTCGCCAGCTCATTTGACTTTTTCTGTAGCGCATTTGGGAAACAAAGTAGCGCTTTTAGGTTTTTGTCACAGACCCGACTTTCTAAGATTTTACTCCCATGTTAAGAAAGTGGAAATCAACCAAGTTCACCAAGAAATCAGTTTTCAATAGGATCAAGAAGCCCAAAAAAAATTTAAGTTACAAGAAGACTTTAGATCGCAGAGAATTCTTGTATAAGAGTCGAGACGTCTTGCTCCATTATCGCACATTCCTCCATAGATACCAAGACTACATTAGGGGATTCACTGACGATTATGCTGTAGAACCTTTGGCTACCCAAGCTTATTATCAAAGATTAGCATTATCTCAACGTCATAATTTGAATCAACCTCTTCAGTTTGAGAACGTACCACAACCTTCAATTGAATATTCAACGCGTCCCAATCAGATCCTTCAGTGACCCTCGATCATATTCAAGGATTTCTTACATATGCCTGTTTTTACGAGATCTCAACACAACAAAGCAGGAGAAACACCTCAAGAAGAGGGTGAACGAGATAGTCCTCTTTTTAGTGTAAGTCGCAATCCCCTTTTTAGTAACAACAATATGGCTGACAGAGAGGAAAGTTCGATACTTAAGAACAAAAACATGAACAAAACTCCTATAGGTAGTGATGATGAACAAGACGACGAACTTGAACTTAGAGAGGCAGAACAAAATCCCAAGTTTCTTAAAGCCCTTGAAAAGATTATACAACGTGACAAAGAGAAATACTTTCTTTTTCTAGCAGATCAAGGAGCTAAATTGCCTAAAGACTTTGATACTGAGAAATTAAAAACCACCGAGGAAGAGCCATCCCTATCTGAATACGCCTCCTTCAAAAAAGAGTTCAGAGAAATGCAGGGAGAAATCAAAGAGTTACGAGGAGGAACTGCAACCAAGAAGTACACTTTGGATGACATATGTCCTTATCCTTTTGATAGAAGTCTCAACATGATTCCATTTCCTAAACACTGTGAAATCCCCAAATTTGATCGTTATAATGGAAAATCAGACCCAGTTGACCATGTTAGAGACTTTTGAAACATGACATTGGAATTTTCCCACGAAGATACATATTTATTGCGATTATTTCCTCGAAGCCTTGGAGTCAACTCTATGGAATGGTTATCTAAGATTACACCTCCTATTCGAACATTTGAGGAACTGATGAATTTGTTCATAAAACAATACTCCTACAACGTTCAACACCAGATCACCATGATTGATCTTTGCAAAGTTACGCAAAAACCTGGGGAATCTTTCACTACCTTTCTTCAAAGATGGAGGAGAATGTTCGCTAGGTACCCCCGTCATGTCCCTGAAAAGGAGAAAATGGTTACTTTCATCAATAGCCTCAACTCAGAAATGAGTTATCGTTTAAATCTACACTGTCCACCTTCCTTTGAGAAATTGATTGAGGATGCCATCACCATCGAAAGTGCTTTGGTCAAAAGAGGGACCATAAAACTTGATAGGGACAACCCTGCCTCATCTAACCATTACAACAATCAGGACAAGTCTAAGTTTTGGACCCGCAACAAGAATGTTGTAAACGATGGTGTTGTAGATGCAAATCATATCACGACTAAGCCATTTACCTTGAACACTCCTCGTAACAATAATTACAACCATGTCAATTCAGTCGCAAATCAAGGAAACAATCATCCCCCTCCAACGAACTATAATCAAGGGACTGCCAACAACCAAAACTACTGGAACAACAACAACAACAACAACACTTCAGGGAATACCTCAAACACGAAACCACAACGCTTTCCATTCTTCTCCAATAAAAGAACTTTTACTCCACTAGGACAATCCTTAGAATCGGCTTTCAAAGAGGTCATGGCAAAGAACGTCCTTATGTTACCCCCACAACGCAATTACGAACCTAATGTAAAACCTCCATCGTGGAACGAAGCCTATTTTTGCGACTACCATAGGTGCAGAGGTCATCATACAAACAACTGTCAAGGTTTGAAACATGCTATTCAAGATCTCATTGACAAGGGCATTATCACAGTAGAAGGACAGCAAAAATCCAACGAAGATCACCAAGCATTTCGAAATCCTCTACCAAATTATCAAAAGGGAGAATCTTCTGACAAAACTGTGAACCAAATTGATGATAATGTAATCCGTCACCTCTATACGGACGATGAGCGAGTCAACGTCATAAAAATCAAAGAGAAAGTAGACAATGGACAAGTAAATGTCACAACAAGAGCACAAGCTAAGGTTGTTTTGAAAGGTACCTCTTCAAAATCCAATGAGACCTCTCCTCAACACCAATACGACTTAGTTAACCAACTTCGAAAAACTCCAGCTCAAATCTCCATTTTCGAACTTCTGAAGATTTCCCCTGCACATAGGGAAATTTTAGATAAAACCCTCGTTGAAACGACTGTATCTACGGATTTGGATGTGAATCGATTTCAAACCATGGTAGGACATTTGTCCTCCCCCACATGCCTTTCATTCTCAGACAAAGATGATGTTTCCCTAACTCATCCCCACAATTCATCATTATACTTAGAGGTCATGATCCACAAATTCCGTGTCAAACGTGTTCTAATAGATGGAGGGGCTGGTCTAAATATATGTACTTTGAAGGTGATTCAAGCATTAGGATTTGCCGAAGACTCCATTGATCCTAGAAGGAAGATTACCATTAAAGCCTATGACGATGAGGAGAGAACGTCTAAAGGTCTAATCATGCTACCAATTAGAGTGGGACCTGTTATCAAAAATACCTTTTGCCAAGTTTTAGAGCGAGATCTTGCATACAATATCTTGTTGGGTCATCCTTGGATCCATGAGATGCAAGCTGTTCCGTCCACTTACCACCAATGTCTTAAGTTTCCGTATGATGGACAGGAAATCACTATACCAGCTGATAACTCAAACGCCCAAACTTGTGCCAATGTCAAAGCTCATCAAGATACTTTGGTTCCGAATAATCGAGAAGCACTTGTTGATGCTTCTTCTCAACATGCTACACACGTCAGTCAGTTAACTAAAAGCTTTGACAAGAAACTACAGTTCAAGGAAAGTGGAGTTGGGGAATATTCCCTTTGTCTTGCTAATCTACCTATGTCTCCTCGATCACATGGAAAACCTTCTATTACACCACAACAGATATCAGCAGCATCAACATCAGCACAGGTACAAACAGAGCCCACTACCAAGTTCAATGGACAATTTATCAAAGAAAAATTTCCCATGGGAGATCCTGAGGATACAACAATTCTAGATTGGCTCTATAAAGATGAAGAGGACACAATTCTAAACGTCACCTTACCAACAGAACAATATGGGAAAGGATATTCTATCATGCAAAAGATGGGATATGATAATGGTCCTCTTGGAAAGAGAAAAGAAGGCGTAGTTGAGCCTATCCATCTTCCAGGACTTGCGGCATATGATAAAACTGGAATAGGCTATGAGGCTACCCAATCTAAACAATCCCAAGGTAATGTTTTTACACTGCAAGAAGGTTCCGATAAGAATGAAACATGTTTGGTATCAGTCCTGAATTACATTGAAAATAACTCTGACACAGATTCTGCTGAATATGAATGGGATACCATCCATGATAACAAATTTTGGAGAGACAAAGAGGTAGATGTCATACATAAGTATACGCCCGCTTTAATCAAAGGAGAAGGTTCAGGATCCCAACCACAAGAATCTGAACCACAAAGCAACTATGAGTCTAGTGATACTGAGTCGGATTTTAACAAACAAGATTATCAGGAGAATAGTCCCATCATTGACCTATCTCATACCTCGGATCCTACCGATAACTCTGTCTTGACCCTAACCATCGCCAATTTTACACAACCGGATGACGTCCTACCATTAATCCATCCTGATCTCATTGACTGGGATCTTACCAAACCTATGGATATACCTATTTTTCCAAACGACAAAGCTATCATAAACTTCCTTTCCGCCGATGATGTAAATAATTGTTCCACTAGTGATTTTCGGTATGAAGTCTTTAATCAGGAGAGTGTCAAGTCTCCTAGCTGCAAAAATGAAAATAAAGATAAATGGTCTAGTGGTGAAAACCAGAATCTGGCAGTACTAGATCAAGCAAAAGACAAAATAAAAAGCGTATCAGATGGTGAAAACCTTTTTGAGGCACCATCTGATGGGACTCTTGACACTCTCCCAGAGCACTATCATGAGCGATCATCCATCTTGACTGAGCCTACAAAGGAAATCAACGTCGTAACTATAGATAATCCAAGGATCCTACAGGTAGCTGAATCAATGACAGCTAAAGAAATCCCAGAGTTCATGAATTTTCTCAAGGAAAATCAAGTCAATTTTGCATGGTCATATGCAGATATGCCCGGCCTTGATCCTGATCTCATTATGCATCATTTATCTATCAAATCAGGAGCCAAACCAGTAAAACAAAAACTCAGAAAGATGAATCCTCATATTGCACTATTGGTTAAAGAAGAACTCAAGAAGCTCCTCGATGCAGGTTTTATAAGATCAATTGACTATGCCGAATGGATTTCCAATATTGTACCAGTAGCAAAACCAGACAAACGTGTAAGAGTATGCACTGATTTCAGAGATCTTAACAAAGCTTGCCCAAAGGATGACTTTCCGCTTCCAAGTATCGACACTATAGTTGATCTAACAGCAGGCCATGCCATGTACTCATTAATGGATGGTTTCTCGGGTTACAACCAAATCAAGATTGCACCAGAAGACCAAGAGAAAACAGCTTTCACTTGTCTGTGGGGAACATATTGTTGGAATGTCATGCCTTTCGGCTTGAAAAATGTTGGAGCTACTTATCAAAGAGCTATGACTACGATCTTTCACGACATGATGCACACATTCATGGAAGATTATGTAGATGACATATTGGAAAATCACACACCAGAGAAGGACACTTGGAGATACTATCTAAAATATTCACCAGATTGGAGAAATTCAAAGTTCGCTTAAACCCTAAGAAATGTGTTTTTGGGGTCACATCTGGAAAACTGTTAGGATATATTGTTTCAGAAAAGGGAATTGAAGTAGATCATGCTAAAGTTCGCGCAATCATGGAGATGCCTCCCCCAAAGAACATTAGTCAGTTAAGATCCTTACAAGGGCGACTCCAGTCTATCCATAGATTCATTGCACAATTGGCTGACAAAAGTCTACCATTCACACATCTCCTACATAAGAATGTTCCTTTTAGATGGGATGATAAATGTGAAATGGCATTTCAACAAATCAAGCAGTACCTGATGAATCCACCAGTTCTTGTACCACCAAATCCAGACAAACCATTGATTCTGTATATTGCTGCAACCGAGACATCTTTGGGAGCATTATTAGCACAAGAAGACCATGAAGGGAAAGAACGGGCAATTTATTACATTAGCAGAACATTGACAAGTCATGAGCTTAGTTACACTTTCATTGAGAAGGCTTGTTTGGCAGTCGTCTTCGCTTCACAGAAATTCTGACATTACATGCTAACTCATACAATTAAGCTTGTTTCCAAAATTGATCCACTCAAGTATCTACTAAGTAAAGCATCACTAATAGGAAGGTTAGCAAAATGGATCATGATTTTGAGCGAGTTCGACATCCACTATGTTGATCGCAAAGCAATCAAAGGACAAGTTATCGCGGATCAACTAGCAGACGCTCCTCTCCAAACAGAGCACCCTTTACACATTGAATTTCCAGATGCTGATGTCTTCACAGCAGACTTTAAGCAGCCATGGTCCTTATACTTTGATGGTTCTTTTACTCAACATGGCTCGGGGGCAGGCATTCTCTTCGTCACCCCTCAAGGGCATACCATTCCTAGGTCCTATAGGTTAATGTTTCCATGCACCAATAACATAGCCAAATATGAAGCGCTGATCATTGGACTGAAAACATCATTGGAATGGAGGATTACCAAGCTACAAGTTTATGGTGACTCACAACTAGTCATTAATCAAATCAATGATGACTATCAGACTAAAGATGACAAGTTGTTACCATACAAGAAGATGATTGATGACTTCAAGAAGTATTTTGTGGACATTCAGTTCACACAAATTCCGAGGATTGACAACAAAGTAGCTGACGCTATGGCTACGATCGCCTCATTGATACAACTCTCAGACAAACAGACTCGCTATGAATTTCTGGTGGAACAATTATTTACACCTGCCTATGACACACCTGAAAGCCAAATTATCTGCCACCTAGTAGGATCCGATTCACCCTAGTATGGCAAGATTTATGCATACCTAAAAGACAATATATTACCACCTGACTTGTCCTGCAACCAAAAACGTAACTTTATCCGACAATCCTCTCGATATACCCTTATCGCTGATACCCTTTATCGCCGTGGTCTTGATGGTACTTTACTTCGATGTCTTGAGCGTAACGAATCCGACAAAGCTTTACAAGAAGTTCATGGGGGCATTTGTGGTACTCATTCGAGTGGACTAAC
>VDFB02348468.1:0-16504 GCA_007258455.2 Sequoia sempervirens
AAAGGTGGTAGAAAACAAGGAGCTTGTTTGACATATATCAAGAAACAACAGAGGTAAATGAAGACACTTGTCATTTTTCATTTTTTGCTGATAGTGATCCTATTTTTTTTGAAGAGGCTATAAATGAAGATAGATGGGTTAAAGCTATGAATGAAGAAATTGCAGCCATAGAAAAGAATCAAACTTGGGAAATTGCAGATCTTCCTGAGCATAAGAAGGCAATAGGAGTAAAGTGGGTGTATAAAATAAAGTACAATGAGCAAGGTAAAGTAAATAAATACAAGGCCAGGTTGGTAGTGAGGGGCTACAAAAAAAAATAAGGTATTGACTATAATGAAGTTTTTACACTTGTTGCTAGAATGGATACTATTCGTATGAACTTCTGACTAGTTTGACTTTATGTACGAATTACGAGAACATAAAAAGATGAAAAATGAGAAGCAAGAGGGTACATACCAAGGCACTGATGCCTATGAGACATCTAAACTCTTCAACCAGTTCTAAATGATGTAGTGCTCCCTGAATCCTTGACATTTCTCCTCAACAACTGACAATATGAGAAACCTAGAGGCTAGAATTCACTATAGGATCAAAGTGAAAATGAGGTAATTAGAACCCTAATTATTTATTTTAACCCTCCAAAACCCTATTTTTTACTTAGGAAACCCTAATTTCTATTTAGGGAATCTTCCTACATTCAAAATAGGACTTCACAAGAACATTGGAACAAGAAATGAGGGACCTATAGACTTCATTTTTCGTCCTCTCTATAACTAAACTGAAATAGAACAATTTCATGAGCCTTACCTCAAAATAATTTTTTTTAGCCAACCTCTTGAGGGAGTAGCACAAATTCCAACCATTATTGCACCGACTACCAGGGCATAGTGGGGCATAATTTTTTTTTCAAAATCTTGATCTTAACATAGAATATTTGAAACCAAGCTTGCAACCCATATTTTGTATCAAAGAGGGGGAAAATATAGACATACAAAAATGACCTAACACCCATTACATACCCTAAATGCAATTTTCACATCATCGACATCATTATCATCAAAACATCACTGGGTTTCACATCAATTGCATCCAAAACCCTAACTTCCCCTATTAATTGAATAATACGATATTATTTAATTAATTCACTTTTTCATCATTTTTGACTAATTAAATAAATTCCATTTATTTAATAATGTCCTAAAAACCCTATTTCTGTTATTAATTGAATAATATGACATTATTTAATTAATTCACATTTTATCAATTACGACTGATTAAATAAATTACATTTATTTAATAAAGTCCTAATCCCCACTTTATTCTTCCTAATTAACTTTAAATAACACCAATTATTTAATCACGTCACTAAATCATTGTATTCCCCTAAGTCGATTGAATTATTAAAAGATAATAATTTAATTAACTCACTTTCCCTCCAAATTTGAATAATTTGAATAAACTATTCAAATTATCATAAAAAATCAAATCAAACTAATACAACTGTTTTTGCAAAACTCAAAACTTGATTTGCACGTTCAACTCCAAAAAGGATTAATTAATTAAATAAATTAATTAAATTATCCTCATCAACTTTGAGCAAATTTCTCTCAACATGATTTCCTCACCAACTTTCTTCAATCTCACAAATCACACTGCTCAATCCCATTGAAGGCTCAAATTGATTTCTTCAATTTCATGAATTGCTCCACCTATTTCATCAATTTCATAAATTGCTCAACAAAATTTCTTCAATCACATTGATCATGTAATCTATTTTTTGCAAATTATTCATGTCTAAATCCTCTCATCATTTTTTGATCATCGATCAAGACATTCTACTATGCAATCCTAATTGTCCATTTCAAATCGCAATTTATATATAAAAAACCTCTTTCCTCACAAAAAAAGGATAAAAAAATTAACTCATTTGCACAATGAAGTACTACCAATATTCCTAATCACCATTGATAGAGCTTCAACATATCTTCGACCAACCAACACATGCAATGCATCAATGATTCTTGCATGCAACAATAGAGACTTCGTAGTGATATGAACAACCCAACATAAAGCACCCCATTATGGTAACCTTTACTTTTCCTTGAATTTCATTGTGATAATTGTAGAATTTCAATTGTGTTTTCAATAACTTAGAAAGTCATTTCACGAGTGAAGAAATAGATCTATATTTATTGTTTTTAATTTAGATTAGCTTCTATTTCAATTGCATTTCTCTTGCATAGACTCTAGAATGATTTCCCCCCTCACACAATAATATATTACAGATAATAAATACTAAGTATTAATATAATATATATTATATTTAATATAAATATTTAATTTTATATTAAATATAAATATAATATTAAATATATATTTAATAATATAAGATATTGTATTCCCTCTTTCTCTCTTTCTCTCCACCTACCCCTCCTCTCTCTCTAAGGCTCTCTTTAACTACCTCTCCAACCCTACCTCTCTTCACCTACCCCTCCCTTTCTCCCTAACTCTCTATATACCTATCCCTCCTAACTTACATATCTATCTCTCTCCTACCCTCTTTTCTCCCTCTCTCACTCCCCCCCACCCTACTAATCCCTATCTCCCTCATGCCCTCTCTCTATCTCCCTCTTACCTTACCAATCCCTATCTCTCTCCTTCCCTCTATCTCTCCCTCCACCTACCCCTCCTCTCCCTAACTCTCTCTATACCCACTCTACTACCCTACCTCTCTCCACCTACCCCTCTCTTCCTCCATAACTCTCTCTATACATATCCCTCATATCCTACCTCTCTCTATCACCCTCCTTCCCTCCCTTTTGTTCCTCCCTCTAACCCTTCCACCCTACAAATCCCTATCTCCCTCCTTCTCACTCCCACCCTCCCACATTACTAATTCCTATCTCCCTACCTACCTCTCCCTCCCTCCCACCTTACCAATTCATATATCCCTACTTCCCTCTTTCTCTCCCTCACTCTAGTCCTTCCACTCTACCACTCCCCATCTCCCTCCTTCCCTCTTTCTCTCCCTCCACCTATCCCTCTCTCTCTCCCGCCCACCCTACCAATCCCTATCTCCATCACTCTATTCCTCCAACCCTAAAATTCCCTATCTCCCTCCTTCCCTCTTTCTCTCCCTCTACCTATCCCTCCTCTCTCTCCCTCCCTCCCACCTTACCAATCCATACCTCCCTCCTTCCCTCTTTCTCTCCCTCCCTCTATCTCTCCCACCCTACAACTCCTCATCTCTCTCTATACATATCTCTCCTACCCTACTACTCTCGACCTATCCCTCCCATCCTCCTTAACTCCCTCTATACCTATCCATCCTTCCTACCTCTCTCCACCTACCCCTCCCTCTCACCCTATCTCTATCTATACATATCTGTCCTACCTTACCACTCCACCTACCCCTACTATCTTACCACTCCCTATCTCCCTCCTCACATCTTTCTCTCCCTCCCTCTATCCCTTCCACACTACCTCTCTCTATCTCCTTCCCTCTTTTTTCCTCTCCCTCTCTCCTTCCCACCCTACCACTCTCTATATCCTTCCCATCTTACCACTCTCTATCCCCTTTCCTTTCATAGCATTTACCTACCCACCTTGATGTTTTCGTATACTTGGTTTTGCTCCATGCTGCACAAAAAAATAAAATTCTTTCCATATTTGCAATAATATCCATTGATATTTTTTGCAAAAATGAATTTGACACTAGAACACACAAACGATGTTGAGTTGACGCAAACCGAGAGAGGCTGGTTTGAATGGTTTTGGTATCCACCTATAGGTCAAGACAAGGCATTCCTACATACCACGAGTTCTCAGAATGACTTCAACAAAGTTTGATAATTTTTGGCTTTTATGGCTCTTAAGAGACTACCTCAAAAGGAGCACCCCAGAATAATTAGGTGACCTGGGCAATGAAAAGAGACCTTCCCTAGTATTTAATTTCCTACCTCAATGTATCCACATCACTCATTTGTCAAAATTACTAAATTTTTATAATTTTTGTATTCTCCAATATTCATGCTTAATTTTAACCATTATTGAGCAAATAGTAGATTCAAGTTTATGTTTCTTAATAATTCTTAACAAATGTAGGTCATTTTGGTGGAAAACAATACTGCATCTAGATGTGATTCAAAACATAAGTTATAATGTTCATTTTTCTTCAACATTTAGGACACATTCAATGTAATTCATAAGGAGGTATCTTATTCATATACTATAATATCTTAATTTATATTTTGCATTTGATTTAAAAGAATGACCAATTGACTTTTTTCTTCACATTGTTTATAATCTATACTTTTCTAATATTTATATGTATACATTGATCAACACAAGCTTTGAATAGGATGTGAGGTTCAATGGTAATGTATCCAACATTGGAGTTCATGTTGCTTTCATTCTTCACTATTTCTATTTTTTAACAGTTTTGTAATACTCCAATGAAGGTGTTTGTGAGAATAGCATCGATTTGAGATGTGTGTTACAGAGTGTGGATATCAAGGAAAAATATTATTTATGAATCTACAATAGCTTGATAGCAATATGTATCGATGTATTTGTACATGAGGACATCGATAAAATTATATGGAATTATTAGTTGTATTGATGATGATGATGGTTAAAAAATGATAAAAGATGTATTTGTACATGAGGACATCAAAGATATGATATACAAGCATTATTGGTATATTGATGGTAAAATATATTTTGTGTTATGTTGATTATGAATGGCATGTGTATGTTAAAAAATATCACATGTATGTGTAATCACCATATCAAGTGTATTGAACTATGCAATTAATGATGATTATGATGAAAATATGCATAGACTAACAAATATTATCCATATACACCTACTTATGTATGTTCATGAACGTCACATGTATATATTTTCACATCAAACTCACTCACACATTCCTTCATTGGTTCATGTTGGCACCTAATTAATACTCATGACATGGTAAACATTTTGGACTTGTCTTTTAGATTTCAACTCTCTCATTAGTCCTTCGGATAACAACAATATTTTATTCCTTTTCATGATATTTTAACTTCTTTTTCATATCTTTTACTTTAAGCTTTGGAGAAATTGTCCCTCATCAACCCTTAGGACAACAACATCCATTTCTTGGATAGATTTTTCAATGTCTTGAATACTTTTATGTAGCAGTGTAACAACTTTTTAATCAACTATGGCATTGTCTTTTTTATTAAAAAATGTAGATGTTTCTTTTAACAAGTTCCTTGAGTATAGTGGAGGAACTAGTAGTTTTCCTTCTATTCTAGTTCATTAGGTTCCTACATAACTAGTAGTTTTCACAAAAACCATGACCATAATCATAGGGATTATATTTTTGGTTTCTTTGTTGAAGGTTTAGATTGATTGGATAAGGGGACCATGCACATTCTCCTTCGGGATTCATTTTTATAATTCCTCATTATTTCCAAGCTATTTAAATAATATTGGTATAGCTACTTAGCTATAATATCCCCTTGTATCCTTCCAAGCCTTAAATTGACCTTATTTCTTACTATCAAAGCTCCTAGAATCATTGGTCTCATATTTCTAGGCCTATTTTTAATGAATTTTGACTTCCCACGGTTTTATAAATATCTCTTGTATTATCTTATTTTGAAACAAGCTTTCTCATTACTTTGTTTCATTGCTTAACTTGTTTCTCACTTTATTTAACAAGTAAATTTTAAAAATAAACTTATCTTGTAATTTATCTCATTGATTCCATCAACTTATACCATAGTTTATACATCACATAGCTTGCATACTAGGAATATTATAAATTTCATAGTTTTATAAATTGTTGCCTTTCAAACTCTATTTTTCACTTTTCTATTTGTGAAGATTAAATATTTTCTTTTCTTATTAAAAGAATGGAAATTAGTGAACTTGTATTAGTGAAAGCCTTAAAAGGAATTTAATTTAGGAAATATTTGTATTCCTAGTTGAATTCATCTTATCAAGAGAAAATAAAAGAATATTACATTCTTGTACACAATTTATTTTCATAGTTTAGATTTTCTTTTCATAATTGGTACCATAATTTTTGGCATCAAAATAATTAAAAAATCCAAAAATAATAAAAGATCTGAAATCTATCAAAACATAAAATAATCTTACTGTGCATCCCTTGCACTTTGATATGCCTTGGGTATAGACCAAAGAAAATCCATGATTTGTTAGAAGAGGGCATTATCATTCCTACTAATCCTATCATCTTTCTTGAACAACTTGGTGTGCTTAGAGAATATTTGTTCCCTCATCAAATTTAATAGTTCGTTCCCAACCTAGGCAAAGGTATAGGAACCCGAACATATGTCATTTTTTTGATGCACTAATTTCAAAAAGAAATTTCAAATTCAAAAATATCCATCATTACTAAAGGAGAAATCTAACCTTATTGAAAGGATAGATACCAAAATGAATTTATACAGACTAAGGATGTCAACAAATCAATGAATCAAAGGGTAAATGGCGTTGTAACTATAGAGACTAATCATAAAGGGATCAAATTTGGTGAATTTTCCTAAGGCAACCAAATTTAATAGTACTATAACATGAGTGAAAATGATATGTAATTCATAAACTATCAAAGTGTGAGATTGCAAGAAATCCTTAGATATAAAATGTTATCCATCATAGCTCAACCATTATAAAGTGATTATACATTTAAATTTTAAGTTTCAAAATAGGAAACCATTCAAACAACAAACAAAATATGTCAAATATATCAATTTATATATATATATATATAATTGTAAAGTAATTGTGTGTGTAAATATACAGATTTGGATTATATGCCAAATTAAAACAATATTTACAAAATGTGGCATATGTCATCTCATGGTCTATATATACAATGTATATCTCAAATGGCTATGCCATATCAAGAAAAACCTTATCTTGTGACAAATCACCAAAACATAGCCTCTTCACACCACCTAATGGATGAGAAGATGCCTGCACAAAAACAATTTGAACCATAAATTAAATTAATTAGCTCTCAAAGGTAAATAATGTAGACTACTAAATAGAAACTTATCTACTATTTTTAATAACTTTCAAAGTAACATCTAATCACTATACTAAACTATAAATTAAAGTCAAATTCAATTCTTTATTTCCTCAAGGATTTTCTATTTGGATGACATACGTTCAAGAAAATATAGTAGGAGTCCTACCATGTTGTATTTGTTCTAGATCCGCAAACATGGATGGATGATCCCACAATACTGTGTTTCACTTTTTTCCCATGATGGTAATTTACATCAAAAAATTTAATTGAATCTTCATCTATAGTAGCTAAACTATTAAGAGTGTGAAGATGATGCAAACTAGTGATTTGTGGCAATTTTTATGCAAATTATAAATATATATATTTTTATTCTTTTCTAAAATAAATCATGAATCTTTCAACATCTCCTCTAATAACTAGTTTTAAACAAAAACAATATTTTCATTAAGTAACATTTGTGTCATCCAAAATAAGTTTTTTTCTATAAAGGATGGGTATGTGCAGGATCATCATGGAAAAAATAGGCCCTTAAGTGGCAAAAAATTTAGAAAAATCAGAGTTAGGCAACTTGATGTAAAATTTTGAATAAGTTATCTATATTATTTCAAAAATATGTAAGAATAGAATCTGTAGAAAATTGAATGTAGTAACTTCTAAACTACTAGGTTTATTTTATTTTTTGTAAATCTATTTGGTGAAAATTTGAAATTTCAATCAAGTAGTCCATAAATTTCAGGGAAAAATAAGGTGTTTTTCTTACCACCCTAACAACAATAAAATGATAATTTTTTATTATAATATTTTAGACATAAATAGAGGACTCATGTCCAGATGTGATGCATTTTTTTTGTAATTTTTTTCCAAGTAAATAATTAATTATGAATTTTTTATTACAACTTTTAAAAAATATAAAAACTCGTATGTCTGACCACCTTAACTTGGTCAAAACTTCATGAAATTCATTTTTTCTTTTTTTAATTGTATATTATGTGAAACATAGAATGTGATGCATGTTTTGGATTCAAAAAATGTGGATACTATTTGAAAGTTATAGATGTTTTTCAATCAGCCTATCCATCAACACTTTAGTCATAATTCAAGTAGGAAATGAATAATAATTATTTATTAAATTGAAAGTAAAGCATAATTTATATTGTTGGAAAGCTAAGAATCTCCTTTAAAAACACTTTTTCATTTCATCAATTTTGGGTAAGAAAAAAGTCGTCACCACATACCCTACAAATACCTATCATATTGCCACTTTTTGGCCCATCATGATCCTGCACATACCTGAATAAAATTTATTTTTTGAAATATAGATTCTCAACATCAATATGGAGGGAAAGGATATTTTTTCAAAATTTTTGGTTAAATTTTTTTAATTTAATTTCTAGAGTCAATGTGACTATAATTTGGACATACATGTGTGTTGTCCAACATAATTTATGTATATGTCAAAATCCAATTTTTTTTGGTGAAACAATAACAAAAATATGAAGGGAAATGTCATTTTTTGAATTTTTTTTACAATGTCTTACTATTTTTCAACCTCTGCAAAATGAAGAGCTTGATGCTTGCAAAAAACCTATGTTTAGTAAAAATTAGAAATTAAATACATGATAAAATAAAAACATATCAAAACCATAGTTGTTAGAAAGTTCATTTCGAGGGCTAAAATATTGCAAAATATCTTGTCAAGTTAAGCTCATTTGAAGGTCCAAACCATGGTTTCAAACTCAATTTTTAGTGAAATTCTGATGCAGATACCAAACTTGCCTAGCTAAGGACCTTTGGTAAAACTTTCCTTCAATCAAATATTTTATCTTTATTCAAAGGCACCTTTGACATAAGGATATTATGACAAACAAAAATTATTATTTAATTGACTTCACTTGAAGGTACCACAGTAAAAATAATATTTATTTTAATTAAGCGGCCGACCTTTGACTGAAGGTTAAATTAGCTAACGCATCAAAATAATGTCTATTTGAAATATATATTTATATATACAAGGTCAATTTTTAGGATTTTAATATAAAAAAATAAAGGAAAATTCACAAGGTGTCTTCGAAAGGTCATTTAAATTTGTAAGTTTTTTCCAAATTTGGAATGTGGAATTGGAAAAATAATTATCAAGATAACATTTTTCAAGTTGAAGAAGATGGGAAACCAAAAGAATAGGAAAAATATTGTTGCACGTCATCATTTCAAAGAAAAGAAACAAAAATTACATGAAAGGAGGCAAATATATCAAGTTAAAAAAGCTCAAAAGGAAGGTACGTATAAGATCAAATTAGAGTACATAGGTTTTATCTTAGTTCTATGCTCAAGGTGCCTTCTATAACTAAATAAAAATAGATCAAGGATACCCCTAGTGTCTTATGAAGAATTCTTCTAATAAAATTAAAATATTGACATTTCATGTTCAATTCAAAGGACCTTTGTTCCCAATGGATGTTGGATTCCTTACCTCCAGAAAGCATGAAGGTACCCTAGAGAGCCACTTTCAACTATATAGTGAGTTTTCATTACACTTTACCTATTGAGCATTTCTTTTTTTTATTTTAAGTGAGGTCTACTCCCACATTTTGATCAAAGTAGTTATATAGTTATTGAAAGATTTGGAATCTACATATTATTCATCTTCTTCATCCAACAACTCATAGGACCCTATGATGGGGAGTTGTAATAGATTTATTTCTAAGGGAACCTAATACCTACATTGGATGCTAAATCTAAAAATGCTCAATACAAACAACTATTAACATTGTTATTTAAATTAACCAAATCAAATAGAACATCCCTATGAAATACTTAATCATGTTAAAATATGTAAACAAAATAAGTAGAACAAAAACAATTAAATGAAAGCACATTAAAACAAGATCAAACCCTATCCCATAGTGGGTTGATGCTACTTTGATGTGGAAAGTAGCCCTTTCCTAATCCTTGTTAAGCTCTTGGATGATGGATGAAATTCCTTGAAGATGCTATGTGATATGATGAACAAGATGCAAATGCTTGAGATTGTGTATCAAGTTGTGTCCCTAAATCAATAGAAGAATCCCCTATTTATAGAATAGAAGGATAGAATAATGAAATATAGGAGGAATGTGGGATAAAAGACAATCCAATCGCATTGTGGCACTTGTCAACATTCCAATGGAGGGAGGTTGTGTACATTTTGGTCATTGTGCATGATAAATGCTATTAGGTGGATTTTGAAATTTGAAAGTTGGCTTGTTAGAGGGAGAAGAAAGAATCTTAAATGCCAAGTGGGAGACATGTAAGAGACAATGTAAGATGAGTTAATGCCATGTTGGAGGACAAGTCCTTTTAGAGGGAATTTTTAAAATTTGAAGCATATTCCCTAAAGATGCCATTTCAAATGGTAATAGAAGAAATAATAAATCAAATAAATTGATTTATTGTGCAAGTTGCAAAATCTAGAGAACTAAGGATTAGTGTTAGAAGTTAATTGGGATTTAATTAACTTTAGATAGAGATTAGTTGATATGACATTTGATTTAGATTTTTGGATTTATTTAAATCAAATGGGATGAAATAATGGACATTAGTAATTTAATTAAATACATTTGATTTAATTAAATGAAAAAACTTTAGGAGATAATTAAATAAAATGATTTATTTAATCAAAACATTAGAACTTGATAAAGTTGATTTATTTAATCGAGGAATTGTTATGGATTAATTAAATAATGATTAATCAATTAATTGGTTAGTAAATGATGAAGGATGAAATGGAGTTAGTGAATTAGGATCAAATGCATGTATACTTTATGTGTCTACATTTTTCCCCTCTTCGAAGCAATGTACCTGCTACGTTCGTTCAAAGAATAATCTTGCCATGGTCAAATTTTAAAAAAAAACTGATTTTTTTAGATGCCCCAATGGAAAGAAGTATATTGGTACACCTACTCAAGGATCTAACTAATTCTCCTACAAATAAAACTTGTGACCAGGAATCCAATTAATCTAATAGTTCACATACATGTGCAACTTTTACTTTGTTGAAAAAGTAGGAATGTTGACCTCCTTAGTGGTACTTTACATGACACAACACACTAAAAAAAGATAAATAAAAATTTGGTGAAAGATTCGTGTACAATTTACCTAGGATTTAAGAGCATTTTGGTTTGATCTCTGATAGATATCCATGTAGTCATAACTTGGGCTTCCTTTTTTCTTGTCTTCTTTCTCTCCTTTCAAGCTCAAGTTTTTGTAAAAATAATCTAGAGAAATAAGACTTGTTTCTGTTGAAAAATGAGGTGTTTTCTTAGCTCAATACTCTATAAAACTTTAATATTGCTGTTCTAAGTAAGTCTTTTCTTTGTTACATATATTATTTATGGGTGATTATCTTGATTAATCCATTTTACTATTGTATAATGAAGAGAGAAGTTGATAGAAGAACTAGACAGGATATTAGAAAGATCACACAAGATGTACCATGGAGAAACCCTTTCGGGAAAAAACTCCACCAAGAATTATTCTATTATTCAATCTTTGAATTACAATAGCTCCAATTCTTTCTTGAGAATGCTTCTTCTGTCTTCACCGATCTTCTTCACAACCTGCAATACAAACTCTCTCAACTCTATTTAACTTGCTTGAGATATATAGGCTTTAATCAACTTTGTAAACTCAACATGAGTTACAATTACAATACACAATCCCTATCCCTAAAAGGTACACCATATCTCATACAAATGGAGTTATCTTGTGAATAACAATGCTAAAACATGTGCTTCATCCATTTGGGAATCCCAAACTAAAGCTACAACTCATCCTTCACTTTGGTGATAATTCCAAATCTCTTCCTCAAAGTTGGCACCCTTAAGTAATCCTACTTAACTAAGCCTTTCAAAATATCTTATCATGCATGAGAGGTAAATCCAATAAAGCATCTTGGGCACCCAAGTTGGCTCCAAGTGATTTATAGTTAACTGAAACATTTACTCAACACCATTCATGCAAGACTGGTCATCCCCTGTTAACTGGAGGTATTTCCTATTATTTGTCATACAACTCAATGTTATTAGCCATGCATTCCAAGTTAATTGAAGCTAACTACATGCAACTCAAAATAACTAACATGCATGCAACATGCACTTGCATGCAACTGAAGATAACTGAACCATAACTGAACTGAACTAAACTAAACTAAACTAAACTAATTCTGAATTGAACTGAACTGAACTAAACTAAACTGATATGAACTAAACTTCATGCATGCAAACATAAAATCCTAAATCCTAGGATCATTACATGCATTCAAAAGTGTTAACTGTTACTCCGTATAGTTAACTAAACACAAGGTGAGTGTCACATTACCATGTGTGCACCCACATGCTCCTATTGTTTAGGAATAACTACAAATGTCAATTTCATGGTTTATTTCATCCAAACAATTAATCTCATCCTAATCTTAGTGTTGTTGAACACATTCCAAGAATCTAGGAGATACATGAAATAATTAATGTTTAGGATTTGCAATTAAATGGCATCCTATTTCCAATAGTTTCTTCATTTTGTTCATCTCAAGTAACAATAAATTTTTAAAATAAGGAAAGCATTAGGTAGTTTCTTAAAAAAAAATTAATCACTTTCCAATTTATATGTCCATAAGTTATGCTTTTCCTATTTTTACTTCTCATATTTCCTAATTTTATTTCTAGATTGTGTCTTTAGTCGAGCAACTCTTTTAAGTTAGTTATTTTAGGTTAGGTTCTAGTCTAATAATTACTTATTTAGATTTTTTTTAGGCTCTAGATTACATCTTTAGGAAATTAGGTTATTAAATTAGTTAATGATATATGGATTGTGTTGGTGTTTTAAATAAACCAAGCTAAACTCACAAATAACCTATGGAATTTCCATCTTTCAATGGTTAGCTATTTGGAGGGATTGTCCAATGAATGAGTGAAAGTTGAAATAACTTTCTCTTGCACTTTGGGCTTCGCAAGACTCAGGAGGGTGATCCCAAATAATGTTCTCAAGATTACATGTGCCAATTAAACATGTACATTGTAAATAATAGTCTGATTCTCATTAATTTTCTCAATAGATGGAACCTTTCAAGGAGTTGGCTACTCCTGTACAATATTCAATAATATATAGCCTAAGAATATGTAACTTTACACAAGCTTTATCAAATAAGGCTTGACAAAAGATAGATTTTATAAGTTCTTTAATTGAAGTGAATGATTCCTAGGAACTATAATTTTAGACACAACTACTAAATCAGTGCCTAATCCTAGGGTGAGGAGTCAATTCAACTATAAATCATACAATATGACAACATTAACCCTAGTATTCATGGGAAACAACATAATTTCATTACAATGTATGATCATTATGTTCAAAACTCACAATTACATATCAAATCCAAATAAAATTTACACAAATCTATGCTCTGATTAAAGTAATTTAACTAAATCTTTGAACCAAAACCATAATCAAAGCATACACCATTGAGAAAGCAATGGGGAATAATGAAAGATCGTTGATCATATTGTCATTAATAATCATTACAAATACTACAATGGAGAGAAAATGAGCTCAAAAATTTAAACAATATCTATTTAGAAACATTTGAGTTGTCATACAGTAATAGAATTTGTAGAAAAGACTCAACTAAAGAACCTAGAACCATCCTCAAGCTAAAATATTTCTGCTTACATTACAATCTCCATCTGGAAACCAATTCAAAAAGAACAACTTTTAATGAAATGGTTTATCCTTTAAGAAAAAGGAGAAGAAAATGGAGAAGACCTAAAATCAATCCATGATGAAAAATTGTACACCTCAACACCCTTGATCTACAACCAACTATAATTTAGAAGAAACTTCTCACTCTTCATTTTCCCTCTCTTTTTTCAACTGATGTTTGTGCATCCCATGCACCCATTTTAACTGCAGATAAAAACATGTCTCCCAGATCCATTTTCACTTAACAGTGAAAAATAATAACACCTAAGTAAAAGCCATATAGTAGCATCAAGAAAAATGAACAAATCTAGCACATTTTACCCATTGAATCCCACAAAATGCCTTTGTTCCCTCAATGATTAAATATGATATTTTTGTCAAACAATTAGCTTGCAACTAATTTCCTGTTAAGATAAACCATTTTCACACTTACATAGTCTAGCTACATTTCAATCACTATACCTTCCATTGCTTAGATTTTGCAAAATATACCTTTCAAAATTATTAATTGCACTGAAATCCTCTCTATTTGCATTATAATTGATTGTATCAATGGAATAGCATCTGAATCTCTTGCACACCATTTTGCTTTTTGCTAATAATCTCCACTTTTTTTGGACATTTTTCACTGATAGATACATTCAATTGCAAGTTGAAAACAAACATTGTCGAGTTGTTACAAACTTTCCTGGGTCATTTTTGTCACTATCAAGCACTTGAAAACCTCTAAGACTTTGTTAAAAAAAATTCCCAAGTAATAGAAAAGGTTGAGGAACCTTTCTAGAAGTTGAAAAGACATTTTCCAACCTGCACATGTGTGTAAAAATTTTCCCCAAGTGCAAAAACGTGAAAGTGTTTTATTTGCTCTATCCATTAATAATGGTGCCCAATATTTTTTCCCAATCAGCAAAGGAAAATTTAAAACAATATGGTGGCTTCTAAATAAAACCTTTGATAAGAATCAATGTCATATGAGAAGCAAAAAAAATAGATGGCAGACTATTCAAGCCCTCATCACGTCATATTAATGCATTGCAGATTTGGAGACTAAGAGGAGCCTCAAAGATGTGATGGTGTGATGGGAAGTGGATCCATCACATCATATACTACCATCACTATTTGAAAAGAGGTAGCCCTTTCAAAAATGTGTTGTGTGTTGCACGTGTAATGAGAATAAAATAACACTTCAAACTTCTACTATTTTACATCATACTCCCTTTAAAAGTCTACCAATTAGAGTCCATCACTAAACCATAAGGCATTTGAACTTTCACGTGACTTCAAATTTTTCTTGCCAAAAAAATCATTAATTAAATCTACCAATGAAATCCCATCACTACTCCTCAATGCATTACTATTTTATTTTAAATATGCCCTTTAAATATCCATTGTGCAGTGGAAAAAAAAACACCATCTATTGCTCAATATATGAATTTATAAATTTGTGAACTTTAATTAAAATCACTCAATGCAAGCCCATCACTACTTGTCAATGCTTGATGGTTTGTTTTCCTTCTCCATCCAAAACTAGCAATGTGCGATGTGTCATGCTTCAACCAATAGTAACCAAGAATTAAACTTGCTTTTGAAACACTTTCAAATGTTGAAATATCAATTTCTTAAAACCATTTTAAAAACATTTTAAAATGTTTCAAATATCATCATTTTAAAACATTAGAATTAAGCAAAAATTTAATTTCACTACTGACCGAATAGTGAAATTTCACTGCGTAGAAATAGAGACCCCTAGAGCCAAGGTTTTTTATGAGTGGCCATAATCAATTATTTAAAACATGGGTTTTAAATCAGATTTCAACTAGCAAGTAGATTTTAGGTACCTCCTTTATAAAAGGGCCCATTGAAGGTGTTCACCATAACTGAAACAAATTAAAATAATGTATCATATGGACTCCATTTTTTATGACAATGGAACTAAAGATGTTTTATTCCAAAACAAGAAATGGGTTGCCTTCAAAATTGCAAAATTTGCAACTTCTGAGAACACCAAATTTAGCCCGGTCGGTGTCATAAACACATTAGTTAGTCCATCATAACTCATCGAGGATGCACAAAATTGAGCAAGCATACTACCATATGTGCCAAAAAAATTTCTACCCAATAGATTTGAATGATGAACTTTGAGTTGCAAAATTTTAATCGATGAAGATGGGCTTTGGGATAGATTTAGCAAGATGCAAACTTGACCTCTGTCAGCATACTGAAAGGGCATAGGTACTTCAAATTTGCAAAATTTGAATGTTCCACAAGGTTGATTATATTCATTCATGATGTTAACCCCAATTAAATTATGTTTAATCTATATTCAAATTAATAAAATTAATTAATGTGAATGATTGTGTGAATTAAGGATTATTCATGCATTATTAAAATTATGATTTGAATGCATATATTGAATATAAGGCAATTGAGATCATGTAACTACATTTAGATGATATGGTTGTTAATTTTTATTTGAATAATTTTACTATTCTAATCAATATTGAGTAATCTATTAAGTGGTGTTACACGCCCTTATTTTTTATGTTTAATGTATATATATTCATGTTAAATATCAATATTTCAATCATTGGTTGAATTACAATTTTCTATTGTTCAAAATGATCAAGTGTAAATTAAGAAATATTCTGCATTTATATGTTATTAAAATTATGATATGAGCATATTGAATATGACATGCAATTGAGATCATGTAGTGTTTAGATGAT
>VDFB02348469.1:0-24355 GCA_007258455.2 Sequoia sempervirens
AAGAAAAGGAATTTTGACATAGGACATCCTTAGTTTGAGCATAATCAAAGAAAGTGTATTTAGTGAAAGGTCATTTACAGCGAAGATAAAGGGCTCGAAAGGTTATATGATTCTAGAGAAAAGTTGTTGGCTAATTTCTATAGACATGCTTCAAGAGACAACCCCACTTTATTTTCATTTTACTACACACGAAATCCAGGATTGTTTCAAGGGATTGGATACCTTGCTTAGGGCATAACATGTTCTTCAATACCTTGGTCTTGTTAAACAAAAGTATAAACTAGGGTCATTCTAAGATCAAAAAAATAATTCATCCATCAAAAACATCATCAACCATAAACATCTCACCAACATTTTGAGAAAATCTTGACACAACTATGCTAGGCTCCTTTGGTAGACATCATCAAACATGAGACTTTGAATTCTTCAAACATCAAACATCAAACTTGTTCAACTCAAGTGTGTGTGAATGAATCCTTTTGCACACGCTTAGTTGAATTATCACTTTGTTCAAATTAATGGTGAATAGATGCATCATTCTCCCATCACTAATTTGGATTATCTTTTGGTTAGCTTGTGAGAGGACACATCCTATTCTCACTCCTAAATCAAATTATCCTTTAGGAGCATTAGTTATCTTTTTTAGATCATCATCCAAACATCTTGGGGATATCTCTTGCTCAAACATCAACATTCAAAAGACAGAATTCAAAGTCTAAACATCAAACAAACATCAAAGCAAACCCAAAATACCTAGCATCACATCAAGATTTTCAATACAAATTCAAAACATCCATTCTCATCCATATATCATACACCTTTCATTGTCACATCTTTGATCTTTTACACATCCTAGTTTTGCCCTTTTATGGTTCAAACAAGATCACAACACAAGAAGAACATGGAGTTAAATCAAGAAACATCAAACACAAGTGAGCTAAGCCAAAACATCCCAGAAATCCAAAACACACCAGACCTCACCATCACTACACACGATCCACAAAAAGATGTCTTGGTGGAAGACATCACACCAACAAAACTAAGTGAGGAAGAAGTTATTGAGATGCTCAAACAACCAAAACTACAAAAGTTTCTTCCCACAATGACCAAAATAGATCCATCAATTCTCAACACTGTTGAGTATGTGTTTCTTGTACCAAATGACCAAAACAACCTTCCATAATCAACCACTCCCATTACCACCATAGAACCTACTATCAATGAGGATGATACCCTCTTCAACACACATTCACTTTACAACCCACATGGATTTATCGATACATCTGAGGTTCCTTACCAAACCACTTCATCATTTTCCCTTGACATGCAAGTGTCTAGACCTTTGGTACAAGCAAGCCCATCCGAAATAGAGAGACCTTATGGATTTGTCTCCTCATTTGCACAAGAAAATTTTCCACCATTCAAATCATTCACACCTCCCACTACGTCAACACTATATTTTGGTTTAGGGATCTCTCCTTTACCTAAAAATTCACCTTTCCCTAACATAAATCGCCACATCCAAATCAATTCATTCAACCAAGGGGGTACATCACATCTTTCAAACACACCATCCACATCAAACCAACACATGATAGCTAATCAAAATATGGATTCTCAAAAACCCACTATTTCGCTCATCTCTACCACTCCTACCACTTCACCTAGTCCCACCATTCCTATCACTTCACTTATCCCAAACACACCTATCACCACATTCACTCCAAACACTACATCCACTATACCTCAAACTTCCACTACCCCCTCCACACCCCTTACATCACAACCTACCACCACCATTTCTCTAAACACATCTCAAACAACCACCACTCCATCCAACACAATTCCAATTCCACCACCACCACCATTACAACCAAGCCAAGTAGGCCATTACAACGCGACATTCAAAGCATACCAACAATTGCTCCAATAATATCAAACAATTCAACAAGCCACACATGCTTCTCAAGCTTCACAACAAAATCAAGCTCAAACATCACTGCAACAACAACAAGCACAACGAGTGGCACAAGCCCAAGCTTTGTTGCAACAACAACAATGAGCTGCACAAGTTGCACAAGCTGCTCAAGCTGCACAAGCTGCTCAAGCTACAAGAGATTCCCAAGATGCTCAAGCACGAGCGCAAGCACAATACTTTGTACAACAACAAGCAGCCCAACAACTCGCATATCAACAAGTGTTAGAGCAATACCAAGAGTAACAAGAAGCAACACAGTAAGACCTAGCTGACTAACAACAAGCATTGTTGGACCAACAACATCAAGGATAGCAACAAGCTCTATTCGCGCAACAACAACAAGATCAACAATAGGCATTATTGAAAGCATACATGGCACAACAAGAAAACATTTCACCCATTCAAACACCCACTCCACCCCACCAGAACACCTTCATTCCACCGCCTGATCCACAATCAGATGTCACGACACAAATAAAATTTATGTCACAACAAGTGCTTGACCTTCAATCAGGAAGGACACCAAAACCACAAAAAAACCTATGCCCTTATCCATTTGATAGGAGCATAGTAATGAAACCGTTCCCAAAAGGGTTTTAGATCCCTAAATTTGACAAATATCGTAGAATGGGTAACCCTGAAGATCACATCAGGGAATTCCAAGTACAGTGCATGGAGGTGGCTTATGATGAAACATACTTGATGAGGTTATTCCCAAGAAGCTTGGCTGGAAACGCTATTGATTGGTTTTCTCGACTTTCTGGAATAAAAAAATTCCAGGAAATCATAGATGCCTTCATACAAAATTATTCCTTCAACACTCCCATGGAGGTTAGCTTACAGGAATTATCAGCTCTTAGACAAGGAAAAAATGAATCATTTGGTGCTTTCTTACAACGATGGCAATCCAAAGCTAATCGAAGCATGTGGTCCATGCCTGAAGAGTAACAAGTAGGAACTATCATTGCAAATCTTGATGGGCCCTTGGCCTTCCACCTCAAAATGCAAAACTTCACCACTTATGACCAGTTGATCCCTAGGGCACTCAATATTGAACGAGCTCTTTCCACACAGGGAGAAACTTCATCATATCAAGAAAGCCACTCATCATATAGTTATCATGACAAACCACGAACATGGGCAAAGACGATGGTGTTGTTGATGCCAAAGTTGTCATTAGTACCCCACGATAGAACAATCCACCACCCCAAAACACCAATCAAAGCAATCAACAAGTCAATACTGTGGTCCAACCATCCCATAACCAAAACACAAACAACATTGATAATCAGAGAGGACCACAGTGAAACAAGTTCTCCCCCAAATGAAAATACATACCCCTTGGGGAACCTGCTGAAGCAATCATGAAAAGGTTGGTAGATGAAAAATTGATAACGATCCCTACGCATAATAATTATCAGGAACCATCGGTCAAGCCACCATGGTATAATGAGAATTATCTTTGTTACTTCCACAAACTCAAGGGACACACGACAAACAACTGCATGAGGCTTAAAAATCTAATTCAAGACCTCATAGATGACAAAATCATAGAGGTGGAAGCACCATCAGGAAACAAAGATCTCAAGATTTACACGAATCCGATGCCAAATCATGGCAACAAAGGAAACAAAGATCAAGACAAAGGAAAAGGGGCCCAAGCTTATAAAATCATCAACCACACATATGAGAGTGTTGTCGCTTGTTTAGACGAGTTTTGTGGATTCATCACCATCAAAGGGGCCCAAGCCGATTGTGGAGTCACCACAAGAGGTGGAAAAGTTACCATTACAACACCATCCCAACCAAGCAGAAATTCCACATCCAATCTAAGGTCTAACCCTAGTGGCTATAATGTCTTGAATCAATTGAAAAGAACCCCTGCACATATCTCCATCATGGAGTTACTCAAAATTTCATCGGCACACAAAAAGATTCTAGAAGAAGCTTTGGCGTCATCCACTGTCCCTGCAGATCTAGATGTGGAACAATTCCAAGCTATGGTCGCAAGTATCACCACGCCCAACATTCTTTCACTTTCTGAACAAGATTTCCCCACGCAACCATCTCACAACTGTGTGCTTCATTTGGAGGCATACGCAAATAAAAAGAAAGTCAAGAGAGTCTTGGTGGACAGAGGTGCAGGCTTAAATATTTGCTCCTTAAAACTTCTAAAGAATTTGAACATTTCAGAGGATTCAATTGACAAAGGAAAAGGCATCACAATAAGAGCATATGATGACCAGGAAAGGGTATCCCAAGGCACCATTCAACTTCTTGTTCAGGTTGGACCCACCATCATGCAAACCAACTGTCAGGTCTTGGACCTCGATTTACCATACAACATTCTCCTAGTGCGACCATGGATACATGGAATGAAAGCTGTAGCTTCAACCTTTCATCAATGTGTGAAATTCACACATGAAGGTCAAGAGGTTACTATCCACAAAGATCCTGAGCCATTTTCCTACTACAAAAATCTAGAGGCAAAATACTACAAAATCCTGTAAGTACCCAAGAACGATGAAGGCCCATCAACACCTTACGTTGATCCCGCCACTCTCACTTCTGTGACAGAGACACCCTCCATCCTTGGCATCCTTGCCTTTTCTGATATCAAGGTCATAATACAAGATGATGGTTGTGGAAACTATTCAATGCCTAAGAATGCTTTTGTAGTAGGAGAGTTACCACAATCTCCTAGATCAAGAGGATGACCACAATTACAAGAAGCTTCAACATCTCAAGACTCCTATGAATGAAACCCCACCTTCACAAGTGTAGGAGATCTTGATCAGGAAACATTAGAGGGGGACCTATCTCATCTCCTCTATCGAGATGATACGTCGGCAGTTGAGTTGCCTATGGATGAAAGAAACAAAGGTATGAAGATGATGCTCTTAATGGGCTATAACCAGAACCAAGGGCTAGGTCAAGATAATAACGGGCATGTAATACCCATTATACCTAAGAAGCAAATGAAAAATATTGGCATTGGTCATCCTACTCCTAAGGTAACTATACTTGGTCGAGGTTCCCATGGTAGACGGAACTGAATGCCTCCTCAGGAGTCCGTGGCTACTCCACAATCCTCCATGACTTTAGGAATGCCCACTGATTTAACTGAGTCACCAGAAATAGGATTACCTTTTCTATTTGAGGATACAAATGTCCTTATGATTAGTACCTTGTCTTATGAATCTGAAAATCAAAGCAACAAAATCCGATTAGTCTATCCCCAACTAATTGATTACGACCAACGAGGACCACCAATTCTTGACATGTTTGAAAATGATGAGGCACTCTCAGAATTCATGGGACTTAGGGATGACATTCCATGTGGGATAATAAAGCAGGTTTTATCATAGAGCTAGATACACATGCATACTATGGAGAAACGATTAAATCCCTCAGTCGCAAAAATGAAAAATTGAGAATAATCTCCAAGTCCTTGAGTGAAAACCACCTTGCGGCACTCTTCGACTCTGAAAAAGTAAAAAGAAAGGATGCATCCAACTGTGAAAACCTCTTTAAGGTGCCTGAGGATGGGGGATTCAATCTTCCTCTTACAACTATACACCAAGAAAATTCAGCTATGCTAGCAGAAAAGTGCAACCCCATCAATCTGGGAACACAAGAAACTCTTCATAGTACATTCTACACTGAGTCATTATTATGCAAAGAACAAGAAGAGTTATCTACCTTCTTAAAGGAGAGAAAGATAAACTTTGTGTGGACCTATGCTGATATTCCAGGATTGGATCCAAAGGTAGTGGTTCATCACTTGGCAGTCTGTCCCGAAGCTAAACCTGTAAAACAAAAGCTGAGAAAGATGCACCCACAGATCGCTCTATTAGTCAAGATGGAACTCCAGAAACTACTAGATTTGGGATTCATACGAACAATCGCCTACCCTGAGTGGTTCTCCAATCTAGTACTGGTTTCAAAACCAACTGGGGGCATAAGAATCTGTACAGACTTTAGGGACTTAAACAAGGCTTGCCCAAAAGATGATTTCCCATTGCCTAACATTGATATGATTGTAGATATGACCACGGGGCACGAGATGCTTTCCTTGATGGATGGATTTTCAGGCTACAATCAGATAAGAATTGTAGAAGAAGACCAACATAAAACAACTTTCACTTGTCCTTGGGGAACATATTGTTGGAATGTAATGCCATTCGGCTTAAAGAATGTTGGGGCCACATACCAAAGGGCCATGACACTAATATTCCATGACATGATCCATAAAACAGTTGAGGACTATGTCGATGACATCCTAGGCAAATCCAAAAGGAGGAAGGATCATATATCAGTCTTGAGTGCTATCTTTGACAGACTAGAAGAATACAAGGTTCGTTTGAATCCCAAGAAGTGTGTCTTTGGCATACAATTAGAAATTTGTTGGGCTACATAGTGTCAATGAGAGGCATTGAGATTGATTTGGCAAAGGTGAAAGTGATACTTGAAATGGAAGCTCCTAGGACATTGAAACAACTAAGAGGTCTCCAAGGTAGGCTTCAGTCAATTCGCAGGTTCATAGCACAATTAGCAGACAAGCAAATTCCTTATTCTCACTTACTCCACAAGGGGGTAATATACAAATGGGATGAAAAATGTGAACAAGCCTTCAACAAAATCAAGGAATATCTGTTAACACCTCCAGTCCTAAGGCCTCCAATTCATAACAAACCATTGATCCTGTATATTTAAGCAATTGTAGTAGCCCTTGGTGCTCTCCTAGCACAACATGATGAAAGTGGAACAGAAAGAGCCATCTACTACATCAGCCGTACAATGGTGGGCCATGAGTTAAACTATACATTCATTAAAAAAGCTTGCCTAGCACTGGTGTTTGCATCCCAAAAATTCAGACACTACATGTTGGCACACAAGATCAAACTCATAGCTAAAATTGATCCCCTAAAGTATCTTCTTTCAAAAGCAATGCTTACGGGAAGAATGGCTAAGTGGGTAATGTTATTATCAGAATACGACATTGAGTATGTGGAGCACAAAGTAATAAAGGGACAGGTCATTGCAGACCAACTGGCAGAAGCACCTGTCTATGCAAAAAACCCACTTATTTCAGAATTTCCAGATGAATCCATTTTCAACATTGACATAGCCACTCACTGGAAACTATACTTTGATGGCTCCTACACACAACATGGGTCAGGAGCTAGAATCTTCTTCGTCACTCCACAAGAGGATTGTATACCCAGATCATACAAACTAGCATTCCCTTATACCAACAACATTGCAGAATACGAGGCCTTAACTATAGGTCTCAGGATAGCAGTACAGTGGAACATTATGACATTGAAGGTATATGGAGATTCGCAGCTTATCATAAATCAAGTGAACAATGAGTACCAAACAAAGGATGATAAGCTAACTCCATACAAAATGCTGGTGGAAAATTTCAAGGAATCTTTTGTTGACATCACATTCGAGCAAGTGCCAAGAACTAACAACATAGCAGCAGACGCAATGGCAACTATTGGATCACTCTTAGAGATCCCTCGAAATGTTCCGAAATATGACTTCTTGGTAGAGCAGCTTCTCGTACCAGTATTCAAAGTACTAGAGTTAGAATTGGTGGGCAAAATCGTTGGTCCGAATGATCAGTGGTACCAAGACATTTAGACATACCTTAGGATAGGTATCATTCCCGTTGATTTACATTCAAACCTTAGACGAACCTTTATCAAGAAAGCATCTCACTTTGTCATTTTAGGAGAAACCCTATATCGTAGAAGCATAGAAGGAACCTTACTAAGATGTCTTAACCCTGAGGAGGCTTCGGTTGCCCTAACTGAGGTGCACAACGACATCTGTGGTTCTCATTCAAGTGGCATGACCTTGGCTAGGAAATTGTTGAGGAGTGGGTATTACTGGCCTACCATGGAAAGAGAGGCACATGAATATGTCAAGAAGTGTCTACAATGTCAGCAACATGGGGACCTCATCCATGCTCTGACCCAAGAGCTTCATTCAATCATCACACCATGGCCCTTTTCATAGTGGGGACTCGATCTCATTGGGAAGATCACACCCACCTCATCCAACGGTCACATATTCATTATAACTGCAACTGAGTACTTCACAAAATGGGTAGAAGCCATACCCATGACATATATCATGGGAAAGCAGATCTCAAAGTTCATCCTGAACTATCTCATATGCTACTATGGTGTTCCACAAGCCATTATCTTAGATAATGTGACACCATTCAAAAATCAGGAAGTTCGTGACCTATGCGATAAATTCAAAATCCAACATCACTTTTCCACCCCATAATATCCCCAAGGCAATGGCCAAGTAGAAGCCACAAATAAAACCAGCCTTAAAATCCTTAAGAAAATAGTGAATGACGCAGGTCGTGACTAGCATCTACAACTTAATCCTACCCTTTGGGCTTATCGAACCAATATCTGCATACCCACTGGCACCACCCCATTTTCCTTGGTCTATGGATTAGAAGCTATCTTGCCCATTGAGATCGAGTTACCATCCCTCAGAGTATCATTGCAAAACCTCATCACGGATGAGGAATATCGAGTGTCAAGATTGAATGAGCTAGAGCTACTGGATGAGAGATGGATAGATGATTTAAATTATTTACAAGTCTATGAGAATAGACTTAAACAAAGCTATAACAAGAAAATCAGAAGCAACAATTTCCAAGTTGGAGAATTGGTGCTAAAAGAGAATTAGAAGAATGTCTTGAACCCAAATGGCAAGGGCAAGTTTGAACCCAACTAGTTGGGACCCTTTGTCATCACAGCAAGCTACACATCAGGGGCATATCAGTTGTTAACACCTGAAGGGGAACCTCTGCAAGAGCCCATGAATAGCTCCCATCTCAAAAAGTTTTATGCCTAAATCTTCCAAGGTATAGAACCAAAAATCATAAAATGTCCTAAAAAATGGTTACTTTGGCAAAAACCTGGAAAATAGGCGTCTTGGTGACAACAAAAAAAATTCAAAAAATCAAGAAAATATTAAAGAGAAAAAAATTCATCCTCTAGTGAAAACCACTTTGGTGGCACTTTGGGCAAGTACTTTGGTGAAAACCTGGCAAACAGGCACCTTGTGTAAATAAGCACTCTCCATCCATCTTGGTCTCCGTGACTTGCTTTGCATCATTCACTCACCCATTGCATATCATCGCATTTCACCTTTCCATCCGCATCTGCACCATAGCTTGGTCTTGCGTTTGTGTCACGATTCCTCCTAGAGCTACTCGACCCACTTAAAAGGTTAGTTTGTCCTGCCTATATCGGAGTAGTCTATCGCCTCATGCTGGGGGCACGTTCTCATCAGATCAGATTCGTGTATGATCTTGAAGATTGAAAACATCAAAATCTAAAAACATTCAAAACATATCAAAATCCAAAAACAAGTCAAAAAGTCAGTCAAAAAGTCAAAAACAGAGTCGTCAGTCAAACTATGTGGTCTTTGCATGTATAACGTAGGCAAGGCTCATCTGTTGATCAGCCCCTGAGGCCCCTAGGATAGGTCTTTAGGTTAGTCTTTTGGTCAAAATCTCAAAAAATCTCAAAACATTAGAAAATTGAAAACCAAAACATTTGAAAACATTTGAAAAAATACTAAAAAATAGCCTCAAAACATTGCAAAAACTCCATTCACTTCATCTCACTTGCACCCGCAATAAAACCATCCGTAATAAAATTGTCATCACCCTCAACCTTTGGTAAAACAGTTGGAAACAAGTTTACCAGTTAAATGTGAAAACCTAAACTGTCAAAATCTCAAATATAGGTCAGTCAACAAACAAGTTGGTCAAATCTTTTTATCAATGGCATATAAATCATAAATCAATCATTGGATAAAAGCATGTCCTAGGATCCATTCCGACAATGAGCACTTTTAAAGATATCAAGTTTCCACAATCCATCAAGTAGTGCTAATTAATTTCTGGATTTGATTGTGTTTTTGTTTTTCACATCTGGCAAGACGTTTCGAATCATACTACATGATCCATCATCAGGATGAAAGAGAGCTGGAGGAGAAAATGATTGTTGCAGACCAAAGCAAGCTAAAAAGAGAGAGGGGAGACATAAGGAAGGGGGCACAGAGTTCGAGGCACACAGTTCGAGGTTAAGGGTGGATTAAATTGTTTAATGAAAAAGAAATTGAAAATAAGAATAAATAAATTAGACAAAGTAATAAAGCAACAAAGACAAATGATAAAGGTGTGAACCAAGGAAAAAACATAAAATGAAAAGCAGAAGAAAAATCAAATAGTAAGAGATAGACAAACCAAAAAGGAATGAGAAGAAAATAATAAAATAAACAAAAAGAATGAAGAGGAATACATGAAAACGAAAAGAGAGATAAGTAGAGATGAATAAAAATAAAAGACAAAATGATAAAGGAACAGGGATTAGAACAAGACAAAATAAATGACTAAGATAAATAAAAAGCAATAAGTAAAACAAATACAAAGAAAATTGAAAATAAAATACAGAATAAAGAAAACTAAAATAAGGATTAAAACATAATAAGATAAAGAAAAAGAAAAAGAAAACTAAAATAAAAAATTAAGAGAAGAACAAACCAAAGAAAATAAAAATAGAAAATAAAATAAAATAAAATGAAATAAATATAAAATAAAATAAAGAAAAATGAAAAGTAAAATAAAGAAAAACAAAAATAAAAATTAAAGCTATAAGCAAACCAAAATAAAACAAGAACAAAGACAATGAAAATAAAATAGAGTACAAAATATAATCAAGAAATACAATAAATGAAATAAAACAAAGAATAATGAAAAAATGGAATAAAGAAAAACGAAAAACACAAATTGAGATTAAAGGGAAAAACCAAGCAAAATAAAACAAGAAACCAAGACGAATAGGAAATAAGAATAAAATAAAATAAAATGAAATAATTATATAATACAATAAATAAAATGAAATGATATAACTATAAAATAAAATAAATCAAATAAAATAAAGAAGAAAGAAAAGGAGAAACTCAAATCAAAATTAAAGAGAAGAACAGACCAAATAAAATAAAATGCAAAGAAAATTGAAAATAAAATGAATAAGTATAAAATAAAATAAAATAAAGAAAAGGAGAAAGTAAAATAAAGAAAAACTGAAATTAAAAATAAGATAAAGGAAACTAACAAATTAGATGAAAATAAGTCAAGTAAAATGACAATAAATAAAATGAAATTAAGATAAAAGAGAAAAACAAACCAAAATAAAGGAAAGGCAAAGAAACTTGCAAATAAGAAAATCAAGTGATATAACTCAAAAAATAAAATAAAAACAATAAAGAGAAATGAAAGAAAGTAACAAAAATAAAATAAGGTAAGTAAAACCTCAAAGAAACTTGCTGATGAAAGTAATAAAAATGAAAGAAAGAAACTAACCAAATAAAATGAAAATAAATCGAGTAAAATAAAAATAATTAAAATAAATGAGATAAAAGAGATAAACAATCCAAAATAAAACAAATGACAAAGAAAATTGAAAATAACAATAAATGAAATAAAATGAAATAACAATAAAATAAAATAAATCAAATAAAATAAAGAAAATTGAAAGAAACTAACAAAATGAAAATAAAAATAAATCAAATAAAAGCTTCAAAGGAGCAAACGCTACTTCTAAAGAAAAATAATAAGAATAAATTTTTTTTGAGAGTTAAAAATAAATAAATAAACTAAAGAAAGATAAGTAGAGAGACAAAGACAAAAATAAGATAAAGGTCAATAAAATAAAAAATTATATTGGTTAAGAAGCAACTAGTAAAAACAAACAATAATACAATAATAAACCAGCACAAAAGGGAGATAAACAAAGAGTAAAAGGAAGACAGAAGCTGAGAGAAGGACTCAAAACAAGGAGGTAAAGTGACCAAACCAAAAAGAGCAGGATAATGACAAGAAGGGGGGGGGAAACAACCAACAAAAGAGGGGACGAAAAGGCCCAAAAGAATGAGAAGAAGTAGAAGGAAGAAGCAAAAAGAGAACCACAGGGGAGAAAGGAAAACGGGAGACACTCAGGAGTGGTTAAGATGGTGGTTCCTGAGGTTGGATAACAAAGGTTGCCAGGCACGACTGAGATTCCACCCTTCATCACGATTTAAGTTGGCGGGATGATTGCTAATTACGATGGCTTCCTTGAGTTTTCTCTTAAAAAAGTTATCTTCTTTGTATAAAACTTGAAAGTCTTCAAGACAAATGTGGTGTTTGGTGAAAGAAGAGTGCTCTGCGAGAGCGGATTTGAAGACCCGATCATGCTTGATGTCTGCACTATGCTCTTTGATTCTAGTCCTAAAAGAGCGGCCTGTTTCCCCTATATAAGGGATGCCACAAGAGCACACCACCTTGTAAACACCTGATTCAAGAAGGATGTCTTTAGGGTCCTTGAGAGAAGGAATGAGGTTTCTCAAAGTCGCAAAGGGCTTGAAGGCGCAACGAAGTCCTTTCTTGAGGAGGATCTTGGAAATTTTGTGGGAGATGCCTTCAATATAAGGAAGGGAGGCGCAAGGAAGAATATTCGGTTTAGAGGTATTGGTTTGGGGATGGAGACTTGCTCTGGTTTGGTTGAAAGCTTTAGAGATTTGTTTGTTGGTGTAACCATTCAGGATGAAGACACTGCGGAGATGAGCCAACTCCTGGTTTAAGTATTCCTCATCACAAATTCGAAAAGCACGCATGGCAAGGGTTTTAAGGACCCCAAATTTTTGGCTAGGGTGATGATGAGAAGCAGGATGGAGGTAGAGGTCAGTATGGGTTGCTTTGCGAAACACCCGACGGCCAAGGGAACCATCTGATTTCTTGATGAGCAAGATATCAAGGAAAGGGAGTTGGCCGTCAACTTCGAGTTCCTTGGTGAAGGAGATACATTGGGCAACACTGTTGAGATGAGAATGAAAATCTTCTAATTTGTCAAGACCATGAGGCCAGCAGATATTAGTGTCATCCACATATCGCTTCCACCACTTCGGTTTAAGAGGGAAAGAGGAAAGGGCAATTTCTTCAAATTGCTCCATGTAAAGGTTTGCTATGATAGGGGAGAGAGGAGAACCCATGGCAACACCATCAACTTGCTCATAGATGACTCCTTGGAAGGAGAAGAAGGTAGATCTTAGGCATAATTCGACCAGGCTTGCCATTTCATTGTTGGTTTTACGTTTGACAATTTCAATAGAGTCCGGGATGGGCACCTTGGTGAAGAGAGAGACCACATCAAAGCTCACCAAGGTGTCATTCTTATCTAATCGGACCTCATTGGAAAATTTGATAAAGTGGGTAGAATCCTTGATGTGTGATCCCGAATTACCCACATGTGAGGAGAGTAATTTAGCAAGGAAGGAGGCCAGCTTGTAAGTAGGTGAGCCAATGGTGTCCACAATGGGGCGAAGAGGAGCACCCGCTTTGTGAATTTTGGGGACTCCATAAATACGAGGAGTTACCTCCTTGGAAGGAACCAGACACTTCTTGTTGGCTTCATCAAAGGACGAGCCGGAAATGGCAGATTTAACTTTTTTGAGAATTTTGGAGCAAGGGTTACAAGGGAGAGTTCTATAGCTTTGTACATCAGAAAGGAGAACAAGCATTTTTGCATTGTAGTCCTGTTTGTTCATGATAACAGTGGCGTTTCCCTTGTCGGCTTTGCTGATGACTACATCATTATCACGTAATAAATTCTTGAAAGCAAAAAGTTTAGCCTTGGGGACATTGCATTGCGGGGGTTTGGCACGCCGTAAGGCCACTGCACAGTCTTGTCTGACCTCTTCCGCAATGTGAGAAGGGAGAGAATGAATGATGTTCTCAATCTCAATGAGGAAATCCAAGTGGGGAATGGAGCGCGGAGAGATGGCGAATCCCAAGCCCCTATTGAGGAATTTTAAGGCAACGGGGTGCAATCGGGCATTGGACAGATTGACAACCAGCTTGGACTCCCAGTCTTTGACCAAAGTGGGGGTGGGATAATTGGATTGACTAGGGGAAAAAGAGTCACACGTAAGCTTAGCCTCACATGCACGAGACGTAGCTCGAGACGGAGGGAAACCACCAGTTTGTTGACTGCTGTGTTCAATGAAGAGACGCCCCCGCCCACCCTAATAAGGAGAGAGAGACATGATTGGACTTGGGTCAAACCAATCACTTTGGGTAAACAAAACGACGTGTCATTAACATGTCCTAGGATCTGTTCTAACAATGGACATTATCTTTTGGCAAATAGTTTCGGTTACCATCTTTTGAAACATTGTTTATCTTGGCTAACAGTACGAAGAACATTAGTTTGTTTGCTCACTTACTTTATCTTGTTTGATTTGTCTCATTGTGCTCATTCCAAGGACCTCTCAATGATGTCCAAACGAAGGATTTAGAGAGATAGGAATGGGGCAACGATCATTTTTTTTGTCTGCTATGCTTGTTGGATATCTTTGTTATATAACCTTGGTCATGCATGTTTTTGTTTAGTCTATAGTGAGGGTGTTTTTTAAGTTTCTTGTTGACCACATAGAAAGGCTCAGCTTCCTATGTTTTGGTTTGAGATATTTTAAATATTTGAACTATTTTTTGGACAGGGTTCTGTATGTCAGGTGTGAACAAGAATACTCCTATCCAATTTGTCAAGTCAAAGTCCATCACACTAGGTACAATGCCATCCTAGTTCTCAATACCTTGATGCATTGTGCTAACGTGTGTTATCAAACATAAGGTAATTGGCCCTTTGAAAATCCCAACTCCTTGGCAAGTAGTCATCATAATCTCATGTCTTGTTGGAATCTATTGTTTTCTTCTATCTCTTGCTTATCACACTAACAAGGTACTATGACAGTTGATCACCATCAATATCATCATCATTGATCCTACATCCATAAAATTATTAAGCATATTGCATAAGTGTAACACATAAAAACCATTGCATAAGCATATCATCTAGAAAACATACACATCACATTTTAAATAGATACATTCATGACATCGCATTCCAATCATTACATAGCATCTCATGGCATGGCATTGCATTGATCATTGCATAAGCACTCATTACATTTCATAAACATTTCACATAACCATTTCACAAATCATTGCATAGTATGAACATAAGCATCTCATAATCATAAGCAATAAGCATCTGAAATCATTAGACATATCATTACGTACATTATCATTTAGAATAATAACATTTACATCTCATATTACCATTTCATTAGCATCATATCACATCCATCACATCATAGATCATCTCATAAGCATTTTTCCATACATCATTACATAATCATATTACATTTACAAAGGAATCATCATGTAGTTAACATCATATTGCACATCATATCATAGGTCATAATCATTGCATAAACATCATTAGAAATCAATACATCCATAACATATAAAAATAAATCATGCATAAATAAAGGTACACATGTCATCACATCAAAATCGACTCATATATATATCACATCATCATTGTCATAGTACAAAAGGAATATCAGATCAATGTATGTATGTCAATCAGTACAAAATGCCCATCGGGCTATCAAAAAGGAGCCCATACGACACAAAAAGGTACACTATAAGGATCTGGATCAACCCCGATCTCCGTGGATGCTGCCCTTGCCTCTGTCACTGTGACCCTCTGCTGGTCTCTGACTGGATCGCTTGGAGAACTCTGGAACCCAGGCTTCTCTAGGCATTGTGTCATGGTAGGCTTAGCGGTAATACTCAGCCTCTCAAACAGCCTCTCTGTACGATCGAACTGACACTGTACCTTGAGATGATGAACTAGTCATGAATGCTTTCCATCTGCTGCCTACGACCTAGCTCGGTCGCTGCCTGTAACTCTGTTGCCTGTCGCTGCTGTACAGCCTAGTCCCTCTCCGCTCTAAGCTGATCTCTCTTAGCTTGGGCCTGATCCCTCTCTGCCGTCACTTCCTGTATTTGGGCCTGTAACTACAAAATCAATACATCTCGTGCTTTGGCCTACCCTACTGGCTATGCTCCCGGCTATACATGAGCTTGAGCCTCACCCTCCCCTCGTGGTGGTGGGACTGGCTGATCTTGTTGCTGGTCCTGCATATGGACATCTCTGTGCCTTGGTGGCACTAGGCTCGCACCTACTAGATCTAATCAGACCTCAATCCTCAGTCCTCACCCTCGTCCTCATCCTCTCCTGCCTTTGACCTTGCTGGCCTCGGGATCCTCATCGGGAATAGTCAAATGGAGAGGTGGTTAGAACCAATCTAAATAGGCTTGTGTGGTCCCTGCATCTACTGGACCCTGATCATAAGCCCAAGGTCGTGCCACCAAATGCCATAAACTGTCAATAGCTATTGCTGTGGGAATACCTGGCCCTCATGCCACCTGTGTCATACTACGGGCCAAAACGACCATGTAGTCATCATCTAGCCGATCCTGCGGCTCTCCGAACTGACATTGTACACGCCCAGGTAGATACCACTTGATCATCGTGTGCTCTCTACCCTACATATATCTATCCTAGCGATAGTAAAATAGCTGGTCTGCATCATCGGCCCACTTGGGCCGACCGAGGTATGGTCTTCATGTAAACACGAGCATCTCATCAATAACCCGCCTCTAGTACGAGATCCCATGCTCTTCGGTGTGTGTGAAAGACACACCCCCTCTATATAATGCCACAAGGGAATCCTCTGGTCCCAACAGAACTAGAACCACTCATGGACATAGCATAGAGATATGCTCCCATGCCCAGATGTGCAACAAGGTGACTCTGGCTCCCAGCGCTCTACCATCTGCATACACATACTCATGTAGATCTCTGTACAACGAGGCCAATAGCATGGGCCCCCACACAAATCAGACTAGTCTCTCTTAGACCATCCTCTCCCAGTAGTATCCCCATCCAGGACTGAAATATTGCCCTCGTCTATTTGGGGCAACCACACCAGAAATAATCGTTGCGATCGCCCAACAGAAGGGAGGGGCTATCACTCAGTACCTCTCCAGCTCAATCTGCCCCTTGCAGTAGATGATGTCCCTAGTGCCGAGGACTCATGTGCAGTAGGCACATCCCTCCTCCAGGTCATAAATCACTTGGTGGCCGTGAATCGACAATCGCAAAATCCTCCAGACATCCTCCAAGGTAATAGTCGCCTCACCAGTGGGAAGATGAAACGATGATGTCTCACTGTGCCATCACTTTGCTAGCACTGAAAACATCCCAAGGTGGGTGCGTACAGGCGCTGCATAGGCAATATGCCAAAGTCCTACGTGTCCCAGTCGATCCTGGTCTCTATTGCTGAGACCCTGAAGTACAGTCACCAAATTCCGCGATCGGTGCTCCCTAGAATAGAGCTCCCTAGGCCCGTCCTACATCATGAAAGGTTAGCGTGTTACAATTTTTGAAAAATTCCTGACGTAACACCTCAAACTTGCCTCAAGTGGTGCAGTTTGTGAAGGCGTCGCTATTTTAATTTTCTCAAATAGCGACGCTAGACCCAAATTTTAACGAAAAAGCGACGCCGTAGTGCAATTTCACCCATAGCGTCGCACTTTTTGGAAAAAGGGCACTGATGTGGTGCACTTTTCTTAAATTGGCCCGCGAGTCTGAGCTAAGCTCGATCTCAGCAGCGGAGTTTTTAAACTCCAAATTGCACCGCTGCGGCACAAAACAATGCCGCTACATCACAAAAATGCCTTTAGCGGTGCAATTCAAACACCAAGCGGCGCTATAATAGCGCCGCTGGAGGTGAGTTCTCCCTAAAACTAGTAATAAATGAGCTAAAATGAAAAAATGAAGCTTCAGTTAGGGTCACATACTGGGGCGTCGATGCCAGGTGGCCGCTGGTAGGTCCGAACTCGATCAAAGATGTGCAGGGGAAGCTGTTGTTGCGCCAAAATGTCAGGAGGTCAGAGCTCAAACCAAGAAATTGCTAGCAGAGGTGTGTGAAAATGACTTGAAAGTGACCCCTTGGGGCCCTTTTAAGTCTAAAAATTAGGGTTATTTTACCCTCTGGGGCTGTCCCGTTAGGGTTGTGGCCCCCCGAACCTGTTTTCATCCATTCGAGGCTTGTTTTTCATCGATTTATTGCGTTTAGACATGTTTTTAGCCTCTCGGACCCCTCTCGGACCTGTCGGGCGCTTTGTCACCTTTTTTTGCGAGATCACCCAAAAAATTGAAATTTTCATCCGATCTCTCAAGGGGGCATTATAATGACATATTCTCTTGCCATGTGGTAGTGGGGCAAACTTTTGAATATCGAAACCTTTTTGAGATTGTTTATTCTTTGAACCAATGCAACGAGTGCATTGCTTCAAAGAGGGGCAAAATGTAGACATCGAAAATATACTAATTGACATCGTGCATTTGATCCTGACTTACTAACATTGTTCTTCCTAAATCATCCCTCTATCTAATTAAATTCATCAATATTCATCTCTTAATTAAATAAATCATTTCATTTGATTAAGTCAATTCCTTTTGTTAATTAAATCAATCCACCTGATTTAATTATCCCTATTTTATCAATTTATTTGATTGAAACTCTAATATTCATCTATTAAATTAAATGAATTAAGACCCTATTTGATTTAATCTAACACCATCCCTTTTAATTAAATAAATCAAATATTTATTTGATTAACCTATTATCATATTTCTCTCTTATTTGATTTAAATAAATCAACAAATCTAAATCAAATAAGTCACATCATCTAATCTCTTGTTAAATTAATTAACCCTTGATTAATTTAATCCAATCTCATGACAAATCCTATGGATTTTACAACTTGCACAATTAAATCATTTATTTGATTTTATAATTCCCTATTTACTTTCAAAAAGGTATCAAAAAGGGAATATTCCTCCAAGTTTGAAATCTCCCCCCAAACATGATTTGTCTCTCCAACATTACATTAAATAAATAATTTTCTTGTCCCCCACTCATCTTGCCTCTCAAATTCAAATTTGAAACTCCCTCTCATGGTCACACTTCCCAAATCTTGCACAACCATTGGCCTATCATCATTTGACAAGTGGCCTCTCCTCATTGGTGGATCTTTAGTCCCACATTACCCAAATGTGGACATTCATCTTTCAATTTCATCCATAAATAAGGAGCTCCTCTCCTCATTTGATCATCTACAATCCAAACAAAGTTACCATGCTTAAATGCTTATCCATTTTCATCCATCATTTGAGTTCTTAGCTAGGTTGTTTTGCAGATTTGGCTTGGAGTCTCCATCATTCATCATCAAAGCTTGCAAAGGAGTTGGGAAAGGGCCAATTTCCACATCAAATTGGTACCAATTCCCCCATGGGATTAAGAGTTTGCTAGCTTAATTAGGATTTAAATCTTGTTTTTATGATTTCATAGCATTTTAAGCATTTTCTTCCTAGTTTGAGTTATGTTAATGAATCTCATGGGGAATCCATGTTAGGCTTGTATTTCCATGTTTAACTTGTTTAATCATGCTATTTTGCAGGTACCTAGGTTATTGGGTTCACAAATAGATTTTTAACAAACTCCAACTTCATCCTTCCATAAATTCCTATCATTGCTTCTAATGAAACGTAACAAATAAACATCAAGTTTAACTAATTCGAACAACCTCTAAATCTAATTCATCTAAGAAACCTGTTAACGATTCTAACGACTCAATTCAATGATTCTAAATAAATGAATCTAACCATAATAAGATTGAAACTTCAAAATGTAATTCGAGCATAAATAACTATCTAGATTTACCATTCACTAAGTCGAACAATGATTTAACAACTAAACAATTCAGAGTTAACATCTACTCAGATTTAATATGAAAGAATCATAAATAACATAACTTGACAAAATACCAACACAAGATCATTCCAAAGGTTGAGCAGGCCCTGCTCTTCCTCAGGTAAGATCCTTTAACAAAGTGATTGAATTATCTCCTTGCTTTCATTTCCATTGATTAAAAGTAGTACACAAAACAAAGTATTGCTTGTGATTACAAAAATTTTGATTGTAAAATTATCTAAGTAAAACCGAAACATGGATATATAATTGTAATGTCTAGAAAATGCACAAGACAAGATTAAGAAAAAACATGCAATGAAAATCTAAATGCAATCTAATGCTAAGCAACAAAGAACAAAGGAAAATAAAAAAACATAAATAAAACTTGAACAATCTCACCAAATTTGTACGTATTTCCATGATTCATTTCGATTTCCCTTCTCCATTTTGTTGTTGTAGTATAATTGCCCTTAGATTTTCAAAGTTCGTACAAGTATAGCCTATAGTAATGATTTAGCAAAACATCGAAGATTCAAGATAGGTGCTCCAAAAATTCATAAGATTTTGAGAGAGATTGGAATGATGAAGACCAGATCAATTTATAGAAAATTGATTATTCGAATGACAGGTTGGGATTGAAAGATCAATGGATGGTTGAGATTGACTAATTAGTCATGCATTCTGATAACATTTAGCAATGACATGAGTGATATAAATTAGAAATAGAATTAAAGATTAAATAAATGATTTAATCTTCCAGTTCGGTATTCGAAAAAAAAAGAATTATCTTTGCATGATAGAGATGAAGATGGCTTAAAACAACTCTTGTTCGAATGCACGCACAAGGTTTAATTAATTAAATAGGAATATTTAATTAATTTGCATGTACATGAAAATGAGTTAGAACTGGATGATTGAATAATTTGACGAAGAGATTACTCAAGAATGCCACTTAGACATTAAATCAAGAGTTAACTGAGTGATTTGAATAGATCTTTGAGTCGAGTAAAAGTGAATACTTAGATAACTCACACAATTATCTAAATATAAAGGAATACGTTAAAATAGAATTCATTAGAATTAAATCATTCATTTAATTCAAGATTTGATATTTGAAGAATAATTATATAAATAATATTTATTTAATTAAGTGATGAAGGGATTTAAATGAATAATTAAATAAACAAAGAATTTATTTAATTATAGTTGAAGTATGATAAAGAGTAAATTAAATAAGAATTTATTTAATTTGACAAGAAGGATAAGGTTAATTAGTAACATAATGAAATAAAAAGCATTTATTTAATTAATCAGATAGAATAAAGAAAATTGTGAATTAATTAAATAATTAAGATTACTTAATTAATAGAAGAAATGAAGAATATAGAGAATAATTAAATAATTGACATTATTTCATCATGAATATGAAGAATACGAATTATGAAGAATATTGAAGTCACAGGCTTAAACCAAATTTCAGTATCTACATTTGTCCCTCTTTGATACAATGTCATTTCAGCATTGTGTCAAAGAAAATTGATAAGAAATATGCCCTAGTAATGCCCCAATGTAAAATAGGTGAAGGTATGCCCCCTCGGGAAAATTGACAAATTTTTAAAAAAATCAATAAAAATTTGGAAATAGTCCCGATTAGTCCATTGGATAGCTAGAAATGCAGTGCAGTTGATGAAATTGAGTTTGGGAACATTAGGTACGACTACGGGTCGATTGAAGTTGGAAGCTGACGCGGCTAGTAGAAAGGAAGGTCACCAAAACCCTAGGTATAAATAGAAATTGGGGTAAAAACCAAATCATTTTCACCCGCCTAGCTTTGAGAATTGAGAGTTTGCTTTGCACCCATAGCGACGATGTCTCCTATTTCAAACACCCACCATCGAGCATACAAGATCCAGACCTTTAGGTGGCCAACCGACGTGGACCCCCCGGTATGTACCTCAAACTTGACTTTTAAATTTTTTAATTTGTGCATGTTTTTATGCATTTAATTCTAATTTTAGTTATGCGTCATTTTATTAAAATGCTGCATGTGAATGCGTAAACGACGCATTTGCATGCAGATCAACGCATGTGTAACATCACGTAGATAGGTAGCGTAGGTTTTTGTGTGGTTCAACATATTTGTCATTTAGTTCATCACATTTGATAACACATTGTGATCTTTTGGCCACCAGTGATAGTTGATATACAACACAAAGCTCCTTATGCCTTTCGTTATGTAGGGGCGAACACTCAACACCACATAGGAGATACAAGATACTTCAGGCATGGTATAGATACTATGGTTCCGTTTACATGGAGACCATACCTGGGATGTGCAGAGTGGTCAGATGAGGATGAGCACTTGTCATTTTTCTGATAGACACAATACTTGATTGGGTGGACTGTTTCACATGTCCACATCATAGAGCATCACTTGCTAGATCATGTATTGTGACAGTTCGAAGAGGTACATGATGTGTCGAGAGGATGGGTTGAGTTCGCGAGGTCATCGCGAGAGATCCCCCTATGGGGTCCAGAGATTCTAGTGGCCACACCTAAGGTAGATATTAATGGATTGTAGGAAGTTCCATGGGGATGGAGAGATGGTCCAACAAACCCAGGTACCATAGAGGAGTATGATCAGTGGTGGGCCATGCATAGGCCAATTCCCTTGATAGATCTAGATCAGCCAGTGCCGATAGAGTAGCTAGGGACATGATCGCGAGGCAAGCGTGGGCGAGGTAGAGGTCAAAGAGGCGGAGGGGGTCATGGTGATGATGGAGATGATGGCAGAGGTGTGCGACAAGGTGGTAGGAGAGGGAGACATGGATGAAGGGGACAAGGGCCACCGTTGTCACTGATTCAGGAGGAGGTACAAGGAGAGGAGGATATAGCCATGTCGGATGTTGGTAGAGGTGGGGAGGAGGCAGACGTGGAGATTGGTAGAGAGGAGGAGTATCTCGGAGAGGAGGCCATTCTAGATGTTCCTGTAGAGGAGGAGGCAGAGCAAGAGGAGGCAAATATTGATGCCCTAGGCTTGTTGGGTGCCTATTAGGAGGATGATGAGGATGATGATCATGAGAGAGAGATTTAGGACCAGATTTTGGAGTTGGATGAGGAGGAGGATGGTGTACCGAGGGCCAGATAGGATGTCACAGGGGCAATTGATCTCGATACAACTACATTGCGTGCTTAGGTTGCATCCTTGGAGGAGTAGATGAGGGTCTTGATGTCCAAGAGAGACGTGTTATGGATGGAGAGGGACATAGCCATCATGGATAGGGATTAGGCCATAAATCGGAGATAGGAGACTGAGCAGTGATTCATAGAGCTCAGAGGGTTATGTCTGGGCCAACAACTAAATTTTCCAAAGAGCTAGTCAGAGCTGGGGAGAGGGAGAATTATTATAGAGATTTATATGAGGCAGAGGTTTCTCTAGAGAGACAGGCTCCCATCTTCTCATAGGCACATAGCAGCAGGTCATAGACCAGGACCCACACCAGGACAGTTAGCACAAAGGGTGTGGAGCAGCCACGTAGATCAAGTCCATATGATAGGCCTCACTCAGCTCATAGGTCATCAGGTTCTCAGCATCAGTCACCTACACACTCCAGTCATGATAGCAGTGTCAGTTCCAGATAGGGACATTTCTTGACATATACTGAGACATTGTATTATGATTATATGGCCTACGAGCTTCCATATTTATGTGATACATTATGACATTGAGATGTGACACTGTTGAGTGATATATATATATATATATATATATATATATATATGATTTTGGTGGCGATTCTCATGATATGCATATCTATTTATTGATTTATGCAATCTATTATGTATACATGTTATGTCTATATGAGATTTCTATGTGATGGATGATCATAGCTACTTTATGATGTGTTTATGTAGCTTATGATGTGATGTTGATTCTATATGATTTGAATCGATGTGATGTATGTAATTTATAATTATGAGATGCAATATGATGTTATATGTACAATGTGTTCTACATGTGATGCTATACAAATGTAATGTAATGCATGTACTGACATTTATGATGTACATGAATGCTGTATGGTGATGAATGTCTAGTATGCTATGATGTCCTAGATATGATAAATGCCTATATGTATGTTTATTTTTCTAACATGTATGTGTATATGCATGATGAATTATATTGTTGTGTATCACAAGACTCCATCATAATGCAAGAATGAAGAACTGTTAGTGCGGAAAGAAAGATTAAGACATAATGAAATAAATACAATGAATGTTAGTGTTTAGCAATCTTCGATGTTTTGCTGTATCACAAAAGGTATTGCACTTTATCATCATTGGGTGGGACTAATAAGAATGGAGAAAAACACCATGATATGACATAGATCAAGGTGTGCAAGGTCATCCACTTGCTAACAACAAATAGTCACAGACAAGGATTGTCGTTAACTCATACTACGGGCTCAAATTGCCCTAGTCTTTTTGTCAAGACAAACCACAAACAACAAACAAAATAAAAGACGGGTCATGAGACGTCATCTCTTCTTTAAACCCCTCATGGGACATCTTTGAGGAAACTAGTAACATGACTCAAAAATCCAATTTAAAAGATAG
>VDFB02348470.1:0-11897 GCA_007258455.2 Sequoia sempervirens
TATCTCTAGGAGAAGTTGGGGGTTGTTTCCCCTCCTTCTTTGAACTAGATGCATAAGAAGATGTATCATTCTAGTGGATCTCAAGATTAATTCTTTTGTCTATACTGATGTTGGTGGATACTTGGTGCAGGAGCATCTTGTCCTCAAAATACATTCAAAAGGCAATAATTTGCAAATTTTTAATTTTTCATTGTAAAACATTGTAAAAGTTCATATTGTTGGAATCAAGCAACACTGAGAGGGGGGGTGAATCAGTGTTGTGCAATTTTTAATTTTATTGATCTTATCTTCAAAGCACTTATAACATTCAACCAAAATAAATATGCATGAACATAAAATAAGCAACACAACACCATAACACAAGGATTTTTACGTGGAAACCCAATTAGGGGAAAAACCACAATGGATGGTCAATCCACAATATAATCTGAGTATACTCAAAAAGATGTTTACAAAATGGGAATGCACTTGCATTCAGGCACACTGCCTAGAGCTCACTGCTCAAAATTAGGAAGGCTCACTGCTTTACAAAAGTTTGGAATACTTCCAAAAGATTTGAACTAAGAAAGATAGCATCTACAAATGCTTGATTACAATTTCGGTTAGGCTCAACAATCAATCTCTTAACCTTCTGACTGATTTTTCTCTTCTGCTCTATTTTGCTTCAACTCGCATCACAAAATCCTTAATGCACAAGTGAAATTGTGCATAATCACTTTCATGATCTTTTGATATTCACTATATACATCAACTCACATTGAACACACATCCAAATGATATAATGGATCACTTACATATATCCATTACAATGAATTTAATCGCTTCATGTCAGCTTCAACAAAATAAGAAATATTCACAAACTGTTGGCTCAAATCATCCATAATATTCAATGTGCATCCACAAGAGTTGGCCATAGAATAGTGAGGACCCAAAACAAAATTCTCAAACAAAAAAATACTTAAATAATAACTCCTCAAATATTCGCGACACACTATATTCACCAAGTTGGCCTTCATACATTGATGAACAAAAAAATTTCCAATCAGACCTTCTAACTTCCACACAAGTCAATATGAGGCACCAAAATTTATAGATAACATAGATTATGCATACAAAAAACTTCCCTGAGATCCAAAACAAAAAATAAACATAAAATATGCATATGAATCAAAGAACACAGATTTATTGGATGCTCTATTCTAGCTTAATAGATAAACAATGATCTTTAATCTGCCTATCGGTATGAGAAAATGACAACATGCAGATCCATTAGTTGACAAGGGTTGCCATCAATGACAACACTAGAAAACATGTGCAGTGTCTCTTGCCAACAATCTCCCCCTTTGGAATTGATGGCAACACTTAGTGAAAAATAACTAAGTGTTGGATCAGTACCAACATAAATACACTGCCAACCAAAATTCCAAAAAAATCTTCATTCACAGCTCAAAACTACAACTCCCCCTTAGATGACCATACATTTTTCACTGTTTTATTCTCCTCCTTTGACATCAATGGAAAAGATAGGGAATCTGCATACAAAACAAAGAAAAACTTCAAACTGCATATGTACAAACTTAATTCAACAATTTACACAAACTTGAAAATATCTACAAAATTGGTTTTCAACAGGTTCAGGCTTGACTCCCAACACTTATTAAGGCTTTCCAGAATAGTTATGTGACCACAGAGTAAATAATATTGCATCTCAGTTGTTTCAAGTTTCACTGGATCTTTGACAGCCAAAGCATCTTGTGCTTCCTTCAAAGCACTCAACATAGTTTCCATCTTAGGACCAATTAGGCCTCTAAGTTCACAAGCTCAACTTTGTCATTATCATGCTTCAGGCACTTTATCTTGTCAAGTAGAGATATAACTTGACCTTCTTTCTATCCAACAGAAATAGTTAAAGGATCAAAAGCATCAGAAATAGCAGCTAACTCTTTCTCATGATCCTTAACCTTCTTCTCATTGTCCTCAGTAATTTTAGACAAAGATAAACATGATGTATAAACCTTTCCACCTTTAGATAGAGCATTATGAACATTCTTCACACAGGTAGCTAACAAAGATTTATCTTTAGCTATCATACCTTTTAGGCTACTGAACCTTTTGTCATCAAACTTCTTCTATACCTTGACCAGAGTTGACTTCTCAAGTGACTCAAAATGAGTACATACCGAATTTATAAGCTTATTTACCTCACCGGAGGAAGAACCGGATTGATCCTTAACATGAGTAGGCATGATCTTCTCTAGAATACCAAATGCAAGATTCAATAATTCACTGTCCTCAATGTGGGACTTCAAAATTTCTTCCCTAGCCTTAGCTTGTGAAAATGATGCAACTTTCATTTTCTGAATGGGGACAAAGTAGACAAATGAATAGGGGCATATCCCAACTCAAGATCAAATTCTTCCTTTTTCTCTTCTAGAAATTTCTTCACTACCTCTACAGTGTCTCTTGCTTCTACTGAAATTTCCTTAACTTCAACCTTCTCTTCTTCAACCACTAACTCTTCAGCTACCAATTCATGCTTGCCTTTAGGAACCTCAACTTTTTCACTTGACATCTCCTTTTCTTCAACTGACACAACTTTGGGAGCTTTGGTCTCCATAGGTACTTTTGTTTCATGCACATCATGAGGAATCTGAGTTTCCTCAACTATAACCTCTTCATTTACCAGACCAGATGAAGTGACTTTAGAAACAACATCAATTATGTTCTTTAATAGAACTTTCCTCAGAATACTTTCAGTTTCTTGTGCTACCTCTTCAGTCTTACCAATCATAAGCTTGTTTGTCCTTTTTTTTCTCTTAAATTCCTTCTTGGCTTTATTCAGGATTGACTTCATTTCCTCCATAGACACCACCAGACAGAAGTCTGCAAGAATTCTCTCTCTCATTTTCTCTTCTTCAGTTCTTGCACTTACTCTCCTCATCTCAAAAATTTCATACAATTCCTTAGGAAATTGTGCCATTATCTCAACAAGAGTCATATTGAAACTGTTCAAATATTTTATTGTAGCCTCCTCAAGGACCCTTTGAACAACACTTTCAAAGGTACCATATAATTCACATAGGGGCTTAATATTACCATCTTTGATTATACCTTTCTCAACTTCAACTACAGACATATCTAGTTTCTCAGGCTTCATCTTCTTCTTTGCTTTCACCTTTTCATCAGAGGGCTTGTCCTTAGTGACTGTTGTTGCTGCTTGAGTGCCCATATGCTTTATCTCTCTAACTTTTTCATTAGATTTTGTCTCCCCATCTTCTGATACAACTACATACACTCTTGTGCTCTTATCCTTCTTCCTCTTACCAGATGCCTTAACTTGAGCTTTTTCAGGGGCTGACTTCTTTGCATGACCGGATAGGGGTGCAGAGCTCCTTGTTGATCTAGTTCAAGCAGAGGATGTTGTCAGACCAGCAGATTCAATTTTATCAGGCTATTTTTCTTTTTCAATTTTAGCTTGATCTCTCTTACTTTTGGCTTCTCTTACTGCTTCTGTAGTTATACCCATGCTTTTTGCAAAGACTTCAACTTCTTTTCTTACTCTCTGGACTATCATTGGCTTCTTTAGTTTCTCATGGACTTGCATGTCCTTCTCTGCATATGTTTCAAACCTTTCTTTTTTCGGATCCTCAGGTTTACTCAACAAATGTTGTGCATATAATTCCAAGATGTTCTCCTCAACTTCATAACCCATTGGCATAATCCAAATGGTTCTAGGTTTTGCAACTTCCATCAAACATTAATCAATATCCACCATAAAACAAATTGTATCCTTATACTTCTCCACAATAGAAGTAGGAATTCTTTCTCTTGCTTGTATTACATTCTAAAAGTTTTTGAGATATCCCCAGATTGCAATTTTCCTGGTTTGGAAATCACCAAGGCTGAATAACATATCTCTAATCTGAATAGCTACAGGCTTGTTACCTCTTTTCTGGACTACTTTTCCGACTCCTGGAACTTCATTCATGAAATAAAAGAATAAAAATAGTAACAGATTACTGTATTTAAAGGAATTCTTCTTGTATTTCTTTATCTTACCAAGATTTTCCATAAGCTGAATTTGAAGCAACTCACATAAATCACACTCTACATTCTCCCTCACCATCTGATATGCTACATATATGGCAGTACCAGATACAAAATTTTCTTGACTGGAATGATATATCTTGTAACCAGTGAACATCGATGCAAATATCACATCCAAATCAATGATATTATCAATTTTTATTTCTCTTCTGTCAAATGTCAAACCAGTTGCATCAGTGACCATCTGATTCTTCATGGATTTCAAAATTGCAAACCACCAGAAGAATTTAAACCTGTAACAACTCTTATAGCTTCTTTTGTAATTTTGAAAGGTTTTTTCAACCACATAAATTCAACATGAACTCGACTCAAGATATACTAAACCCATTCACTTTCATCAAACACGGGGAATTTCACAATCTACGTGAATTTCTTCTCCCCTAGGATTTTGAATTTGGGCTTAACACATAAATCTTCTCCAACAATGTGTTTGGAATATAAGTTCAGTAATTGTGAGCTTCCTAACTCCTCAATATTAGCATGAATGTATGCCCTAATATCTTCAATATGCAATACGCCGTATGAAACAGACGAAAATGCACCTAAGGGCTTGGTCTCAACAGACTTGAAAGGATTCCACTTGAATTTCAAATGGGGTTTGTCCTTGACTTCAACTACCAATGGAGTAGCCATTTTCACAAATCCACAGGATTACAAGTTTTCCCGATAAATACCTTTTCACCAAATTAGGGTTTGATCTTCGAGTTTCCTTCACACTTGAATCATCACCAAATTTTTCCAAAGTTCATTTTAGAGCTCTTCAAACTTCTTCTCTTCAGAATGCAAAGTGACAAATGAAAGATAGAAATGTCTTTTTATCATTTGCACACCTAACCTTTTTGTCGCAATAAATGTTTTTTCCCTAACTCATCCAGATACCCTATTTCCATACACTGTGAAAGATAACTCTTTTACGGGCCTTCAATTCTACATAAATACTTTTTCCAACTGATCAACAACATTTTTAGATCATCAATGCAATAACTATACTCATCCACATTCCAGTGTCAATTTTTGGCAGGGGGTTTGAAATATTCTCTTGATAGTTCCCCCTAGGCCAAAGGCCTAAAAAACTAATTCCCGAAGGAATTACCAGAAGTAGGTTCTAGTGCAAGCTCACTTTCTGCAATAGAGGGACTCTTATTTACCCATTTCTTCTTCATCTGCTTCCTGATCTAATCTATAGTGACTTTCCCTTTACCTTTTACATCCTTCTACATGTTCCTTTGATTTATCGGACCTCTTCTATAGAATCTAGCAATATGACCAGTTGTGTTCCAATTGTAGCACACCACATTTCTCTGTCTAGACTAGTTGTTCCACTGATTTTCTCTTGATCTGCACTAGTTAGCAATATGGCCAAATCTATTGCATGTATAACATTTGACATCTCTGTAAAAGTTATTCATCACATTTTTGCATTCATTTGAATTATGACCATACTTGTTACAATTAAAGCACTGACCAAAAAATGATGGACCACTTGAATTTATTCTACTTCTACATTGAGCCGCCATATGACCAAATTTATTGCAATTAAAACAATAACCATTAAACCTTTGAGCATTAGGTTGTCTTACCAAATACCTTCCAACATTTTTCATCTAATTTCCTTGTCTAAATCTCCTTTTTCTAGTTTGTCTCCTTTGTCCAGATCTGGAACTTTCTCCTTCCTCATATCCAAGACCTCGCTTGTCACCATTAGTCCTCTGACTTTTAACCAGTTCATCAAGCTTGGTTGAGCTAACCTTAAAATTCTCCTTGAATTCATTTGTAGTAGAAATTTCATCTCTGAGATCAATAATGTGCTTTTCAAGCTCTTCCTCATTATGTTTGGATTGCTCCAACTCAAGTTCCAACCGATTGAATCCATCAGTAATTTGGCTGCATTCTTTAGATTTTTCTTTTAGGGACTGTGCGAGCTTCTCTTCATTCTTCTTTTTGTCTTCAATTTCCTTGGCCATCCTCATCATAATAGATTCCATCATGCTTTAGGACTGTATTCTCTCTGGAAAAAATTTCACATTCTTATGTCTTTTCCTTCAGGGCTTGACTCAGTTGTTCATCTTCAATGTGTTTACTATCATCCTGCTTGATCTAATCACAGAGATCCCTTCTCTTCTCCCTAGACTTATTGATTTTATATTTCAATGATTCAATGAATCTCTCAGCATTTAGAGTATTTTCTTTCAATTCCTGGACTTCATATTTTGACTGATCAAGATCATTTAAGGCCACCATAAGTTGTTGTTGAAGACTGCTTGAATCCATTGAAACACTTTCCAAGATCTTCCCCAAGCTATTAAACTCCTTCTGAGGAACTAAGATCTGATACCAATTGTTGGAATCAAGCAACACTGAGAGGGGGGTGAATCAGTGTTGTGCAATTTTTAATTTTATTGATCTTATCTTCAAAGCACTTATAACATTCAACCAAAAGAAATATGCATGAACATAAAGTAAGCAACCACAACACCATATCACAAGGATTTTTAAGTGGAAACCCTATTAGATTAAAAACCATGATGGATGGCCAATCCACAATATAATCTAAGTATACTAAAAAAGATTTTTACAAAATGGGAATCCACTTGCATTTAGGCACACTTCCTAGAGCTCACTGCTCAAAATCAAGAAGGCTCACTGCCTTACAAAAGTTTGGAATACTTCCAAAAGATTTGAACTAAGAAAGATAGCATCTACAAATCCTTGGTTATAGTTTCAATTAGGTTCAACAATCAATCTCTTGACCTTCTGACTGATTCTTCTCTTTTGCTTTGTTCTACTTAAACTCACATCACAAAATCCTTAATGCACAAGTGAAACTATGCATAATCGCTTTCCTGGTCTTCTGATATTCACAATATACATCAACTCACATCGAACACACATCAAAATGATATAATTGATCACTTATATATATCTGCTACAAGGAATTTAATTACTTCATGTCGGCTTCAACAAAATAAGAAATATTCACAAACTGTCAGATCAAATCATCCATAATATTCAAAGAGCATCCACAAGAGTTGGCCACAGTATAGTGAGGACCCAAAACAAAATGCTCAAACATAAAAACAATTAAACAATAACTCAAATATCCGCGACACACTATATTCACCAAGTCAGCCTTCATACACTGATGAACATAAAATTTTCCAACTGGACCTTATAACTTCCACACAAGTCGATATGAGGCACCAAGATTTACAGACAACACAGATTATGCATACAAAAAAATTCCTTGAGATCCACAACACAAAATAATAACAGAAAATCTGCATATGAATCAAAGAACACAGATTTACTGGATGCTTTGTTCTAGCTTAACAGATAAACACTAATCTTCAATCTATCTGCTGGTATGAGAAAATGACAACGTGCGGATCCATTAGCTGACAAGGGTTGCCATCAACAACAACACCAGAAAACATGTGCAGTGTCTCTTTCCAAAACATATGAGGTCATAAATGGTGTATTTGAAGTCACAAATAGGTCACTACATGGGAAAAAGATGGAGAAAGCAAAATTTGAAAAAAATTGTAAAAGTTGCCAATTATGTAAATTGCAAAAAAGTACTAAAAATCAGAGGTTGAAGAGTCTTTTTGGTAAATTTGAAGGGATATATCAATGAAATAATTTGAAAAGGTAGTCATTGGTTGAGGAAACATCTATAAAAGTAGTTGTAAGGCGGGCAAGTGATTATCTTTGTAATCTTGAAGAGTTCATATCAATAAAAGTACCATGTTTATCAAATTCAGTGTTTCTTTCCATTGTTTCTCTAGTCACAAGGATTGTACAGTAGTTTGGGGTCTTGAATCTTATTTTTTTAAGTTGCATAAGGAATTATTTTTCATTTCCATCCATTTTGTGTGGAATCTATTAAGTATATTTCTTGTTTAAGTAGAATTTCTTGAACTCAATCTGCAACCTTAAATAAGGTTTTGAGAGTATAAATAGATCTTAAATGACTACTCCACCGATTAGGGATTTTTAGTTCATTGGATTAGGTTTGTATAGGATGATTTAGGTTGTTTTTGTGTTGATTTGTGTAGGGGAAGGCAAGATTACAATCTGAAAGCTACTGTCCTGACAGAAAAACAATGGTTTCCTTAAAAAAATGAATGGCTCCAAGATGCTAAATGATGTAAAGGCATGTAAGAAGGGTGTGAGAAGGTTTATACAATTTTTTCAGGTATATTTTAACATGTTTTAATACTTTATAGATGGGTTTGAGGTTTGCAACATGTATTTCCAATAAACCCTCACTCTTTGGTGTTACAAAAAGCCTAGAATCAAGGGTTCTATAAAAAATGATTATTTGTGCCTTTCTACTTCTAAGATTTGTTGAATATTGTGTTTTGAGACTTGATAAAGGATTTTTTTCAGTTATTTTAGGTTGGTGAGTAAGTTAGAGAGTACTTTCTTTGAAAATTAGGCCTATTTGATGCTCATTTGCTACAGAACAATCAATTTTTTTTTATATATTTTTTTCAAAACAAGTATACTTGATGTTGAAGTATGTTTAATAAGGATGAAATGGGTTTCCAAAAATTTATTTAGTTTGTGGAGATTCAATGTGGTTTGCAAGATACACCCAATTTAGTGTTTTTGGCACCTACAAGCAAGTTTGGTCTTTGAGTGCAAGAATTTGAGAATCTGATAAACAAAGTTATAGGGTAGTGTATGTGGTTTGTTTCTTTCAAAATGATGATGGTTAAAGGTGTTTTAAGGTCTAAGAGTTAGAAGTAAGATTGAGTGAATGGTTGTCTTTTTGCTTCATTGAAAAAAGTTGAAATGAAGGGTAATTTGGTGAATTGTGAATGACTTGGTTGTTTTAGTGTTTTTCAATGATGTTATTGTTTTGCTTCAGTCAATTTAAGGATAGTTAAGGTATATTTGAGTCAGATAAAGGTTTGGAATATTGATGAAGTGATTTGGCTTATTGGTAGGCTTATAATTTCAAGCGAAATTGATGGATTTTGGTGAATTTGCAAAGTGATCTTCTCAGTTTGAGTTTGGGTCTAAAGTACCCTAGATGATTAGTTGATTTTGGTAGATGCCATTGCATCAATTGGTATCAGAGCTAGCTTATTCTAATAATAAATTGAGTTGTTGGTTGGTTGCAAGTGCTTGATCCATCTATGTTGCAAAGAGGAAGAGTTCTAAGTTGTGTGTTGGCAGACAAGCTGAGGTATGTGGTCACCATCCTCCAATGGAGATTAAGTTGGGTAGAAGGTGCAAGGAAAAGAGAGTGAGGCATCTTCCAGGATCTACTGTTGGGTAAGATGGATGGTTTTCTGAGTTGGTGAGTTGTGTTGTGAAGTAGTAAGAGAGATGGATTTTTGTCTGAAGAAGCACTTGAGTTTGCAGCCATTGAAGAAGTTCAAAGTCTATTTGAGAGTACTCCATTGATGGGAGTAGTTGAGAAGATGAAAAGAAGAAGAAAAGTTGGTCAAAGAAGGTCAAGGATGAATTGTAGAAAAATAAAATAGATTGCTTGGAAAAGCAAAGTGGAAGGGAAGTCCTATGTCCTTTGGTAGGAAAAGAGTTGGTGAAAAGAGGTGAGTGGTAAAAGGGTAGTCATGTGTCCTTTTGAAAGAGAAGATGATTGAGAACCTGAAGACAGAAAAAAGGGAAGTGGAAAAAAGGAAAAGGCAAAGAGAAAGTGATGGAATGAAGATAAAGTTGAAGAAAAAGAAGGGAACCAAGATAGAGAAAGCTCTAGAAGTAGTCCAAGGTAGATTTGAATTTGTTTTGTAGGTACAAGAAAATTTTCTACAATAAGTTTCCAAGGGACTTCGAAAGGTTTTGTTGGTTGGTTGTATGGTGCAGGAGCACCTTGTCCTCAAAATACATTCAAAAGGGAATAATTTGAAAATTTTCATTTTTTCATTGTAAAGAATTATAAAATCTCATATGAGGTCATAAATGGTGTATTTGAAGTCACAAATAGGTCACTAGGTGGGAAAAAGATGGAGAAAGCAAAATTTTAAATTTTTTGTAAAAGTTGTCAATTATGTAAATTTCAAAAAAGTACAAAAAATTAGAAGTTGAAGATTCTTTTTAGGAAATTTGAAGGGTGATGAGGGCGCAACCCGAGACACAGAAAATAACCCACAAACAAGAGAATAATTTTATTATTCAGAAAATGGAGCTTCTTACATGCAGAGGATCTCAAATCCCCAAGTTCTACAACATATACAAGCTACAGAAAGCTACAGATTAACCCTTTCGCAATATGTGAGCTTGTCCCCAAAAAGTTACCCAAAAATTAGAAAACCCACCCATAAATAGAGCTCCTCATTAGTTTGGAGCCAAAACAACATTCAAATTGAGTTTAGGCGGTTTGGCGCCGAAAATTTACAACATGAAGTTCAAATTTGGAAAGGGCATTTGCAATGGTAACTTCTAGAAAGTGTGCCAACTTCGCGGGGCCATAACTTTTGATCCAGGACTCCGATTCGCGAACCGTTCGAACCATTGGAAAGCTCTCGAAGTCAAGAACACGCTCAAAATTTGCTACGCCAATTTCAAAAAGTTTCGGGGCCAATCCGGAAGCTCTAAGTGCCTCAAATCCCACTCGGAAGATTTTCAGGTGCAAATCTGGGCAACAAAAATTGCAATATCTTTCCACCCAGGAAGAGAAAATAAAAACCATGAATTGAGAATTTTATTATTACGAAAAGGGTATCCAAAAATGTAAAAACATCTAAAAAATGATAAACTTGAAATTTCACTATTTTTGGGTGATACAAGATTGCCCTTACACCACTGGATGCTCCTGCATCAGACACCCAGGGTAATTTGAGAAGTGACCCTGTCACGTCTCAGATGGTTGAGGAAAACCCAACCGGTCAACTGCTGCCTTAGATAGCTAGGATGAATCTTCAACAGGCCTTCCTCTCCATTTCACCAAATATTCTTCATACTGCCTGTTTCTAGTACTCCTTCCCACATGACTATCCAAGATTGCTTCAATCTCCTCCTTTGCTGAAGTAGGTGCTGGAATCCTACACTGTTCCATCATTGGTACTTCCTCTACACCACCTTCATGATACTCTGTCAAATCCGAAATGTTGAACACAGGGGAAATGTTGAATCCATCCGGCAAGTTGACCTCATATGCATTCCCTGAATCATGCTTCTTCAAAATCTTACAGGGACCAAACTTCTTCATCTTCAATTTGTTATATGTTCCCACTGGAAACCTTTCCTTCCTCAAGTGGACCATCACTTCATCACCAATCTGAAACTCCTTATACCTCCTCTTCTGATCTGCCTTAGCCTTATACTGCATATTCATCTTGTTAATATGTTCTCTTACCTTCTCATGTATATCCTTGATATGTTCTGCAAAATCTTCGGCTTCAGCACTTATTTTCTTCTCTTGGTTCATCTTCCTCAATTCTGGAGCTATTCTGGGGCTACCTCCATACACAATCTAGAATGGTGATCTACCAGTGCTTCTGTTGACAGAATTGTTGTAAGAAAATTCTGCCTGGGGTAAGATCAAGTCCCATCCTTTGGGTTTATCTCCTACCAAACATCGCAGTAGGTTACCTAGACTCCTGTTAACAACCTCTATCACGTCCATCTGTTTGTGGATGGTGTGTCGCAGTGAACTTCAGCTCATATCACCGAGCTTCTTCCACAAGATCCTCCAAAATTACCCCACAAATTTGGTGTCACGATCTGAAACAATACTCTTTGGAAAACCGTGTAGCCTCACCACCTCTTTGAAGAACAAGTTAGCAATATGGACTGCATCATGGGTCTTTTGACATGGA